>PVJH01026641.1:0-29782 GCA_004026705.1 Nesogale talazaci
CAAGTACCGTTGAGCATCAAGGAAGCATTGGCACACAGGAAGAATCTGGCTACAGGCAGCTCTTTTGTTATTAGACGCCACTGAGTCAGTTCTGATTGTACCCCTTGGTACAACAGAATGAAACACGGTCCAGTCCCCTTCCATCCTCATAATTGTTGTACCCTTGGGCCCATTGTTGTGGTCACGGTATCAAGCCGTCATTACCAAGCATGGTGATTTCCTCCAGGGCACGGTTCCTCCCGATAGCATATCCAAAATATGGGGGGCAAACTTTTATCATTCTTGTTTCTAAGAAGTATTTTTTGCTGAGCTTCTTTCAAGACAGCAGTGATGGTTCTTCCAGGAGTCCAAAGCACTTTCGGTATTCTTCTCCATCATCATAATTCAAATCAATCCGTTCTTCTTTACTCACTGTCAGGATTTCATGTACTTAGGAGGTAAGCACACCTTAGTCCTTGGAGTGAAAAATCTTACTCTTTACCATTTTAAGAGATCTTGTGCAGCAAATGTGCCAGTGCAACAAGCCATGTGATTTCTTACTTACTGATACTGTTAATGTTGATTGTGTACCTAAGAAGAATAAATTCTTTGGAAACTTCAATCTTTTCCCCATTTATCTTGATGTTGTCTATTGACTCAGTTGTGAAGGTTTTTGTTATTTTTTTAATTGAGTTGCAATCAAAACTGAAGGTTACAATCTTTTTTTTAAAATAATTTTATTGGGGGCTCTTACAGCTACTACAACATTCAGTACATCATTTGTATCAAGCACATTTGCACACATGTTACCACATACATTTCCAAACATTTTCCACTTGAGCCCTTGGTACAAGCTCCTCTTTAAAACAAAACTCCCCTTTTCCTTCCCCCCCCCTTTTTTTTAATGAGTCATTTTATTGGGAACCCATACATCTCCCATCGTAATCCCTAACAGCATTAGTTGTATGCAGGCCACTTTTACACACCCATTACCATCATCACTCTCAAAACATTCTCCCTCCTTCCAGGTCCCCATTATCAGTTCCCTGTATTACCCTTCCTCCCCCCATTCCCCTTGAACTCTTAGTAATTTACAAATTATTTTTTCATCCTGTACACTGTGCAATGTGTCCCAACACTCACTTCCCTGTTGTCCATGTCCCAGAGAGGAGGCTATGTGTAGATCCCTGAAGCTGGTTCTCCCTTTCTATTCCTCCAAACCTCCACCCTCCTGGTATTACCACTCCTATCCTTGATGGATCATCTATCCTAAGTTTCCCACATTTCCAACTTCACTGTACATTTCCTGGTCTAGCTGGATTTATGTGGTAGAATTGGGGTCATGATAGTGGGTGGGAGGCAGCATGGGAACTAGAGGAAGGTTGCATACTTCATAGCTCCTACCCTGTATCTTAATTGGCTCATCTCCTCCTTGTAACCCCTTTTAACCCCTGCAAAAGGATGTCACTTCACCTATTGAAGGGCTTTGGGTCCCCAATCTGTACTCCCCCTCACTAATAGTGATGTAATTTTAGTTCATTGATGCCTAACACTGGGTTCCTTCACCACCTCATGATCACACAGGCTGGTGTGCTTCTTGTGTATGTGCTTTATTGCTTCTGAGCTGAATGGCCGCTTGTTTACTCAAGCCTTTAAGACCCCAGATGCTATATCCTTTGGTAGCCGGGCACCATCAGCTTTATTCACCACATTTTGCTTATGAACACATTTGTCCTCAGCGATCATATCAGGAAAGTGAGCATGCAATGTTATGCTTTTTAGTCCTTGTAGTCTGATATCTCATCCCTTTAACACCTCATGATTCCACATGCTAGTGTGCTTCTTCCATGTGGGCTTTGTTGGTTCTGAGCTAGATGGCTGCTTGTTTACTTTCAAGCCTTTAAGTCCCCAGACACTCCATCTTTTGATAGCCAGGCACCATCAGCTTTCTTCACCACCTTTGCTTCACCACCTGTGCTTATGCACACATTTGTCTTCAATGATCATGTCGGAAAGGTGAGCATCTTGGAATGCCAATTTAATAGAAAAAAGCATTCTTGAACTGAGGAGATACTTGAGTGGAGGTCCAATGCCCATCTGTTGTCCTACTACTAACCCTATAAGTATGCACATTAATCTCTTTCCCCATCCTCACTTATAAATATATGCCCCTATGTACATACCTGTATTTGAACCTCTATAAATGTTCATTATCCCCCAGTTCCTTCCTCTGTTTCCATTTGCTTCCCTCTTGTCCCACTATCATGCTCACTCTCCATTTGGGTTTCAGTAATTTTTTTCTCTGTTACATTAGTCTTAATCAATCCCTATTGGCCTTCTCTCACCCACCTTGTCCCTGCATTTGTATCAATTTTTATTCCCTTTTTCCTGGGCTGGTTGGCATCACCACCTTTTCCCCTCCTCCCCCTCTTCAATGTCCCCTACCCTGGAACCATCAGTCCTGTCATTTTCGCCTCCAACCTCTTTGTCCAGTCTATCTTGTCTAGATAGACCTGTAGAGGTAGTAATATGTACAAGAAAGGTCTCCTAAAATGGAGCAACTTAAGCAAATAAAACAATGATAACTACAGCAAGAAACCCTCTCAATGTACTGTACAATATGTAACAGAATAATAAAAATAATAGCAATATAAGAACCTGTATAAAGTTCAAGGTCTATAGTTGACCTCCTAGAGTGACCCCTGGTTCAGTCGGATGGGGTGCCAATACCCTGGCCCCAAAGTATATCCTTGGCACTCCATCTGTGACTCTATGCTCTGTTGCCCACTCTTAGTGCTTTGCATTGGTGAGGTTGTGTCCGACAGAATATAATCTTGACCCTGCTTCTTCTTCCTGGCCCCGATAGGCCTTGGGTCTGCAAGGGCAGCCGTATTTCATAATGGGGCTGGCCGTGCAGTCCTCTTTGTGCAGTAGCTGTTCTGAGTGGGATGATTGTCCTGAAGGCTCAGTGGGCCAGGACGCACGTCATTCTCTCTTCCTCCCCTTTCATTTGTTCTCATGTGCTCTGATCAGGCTTATCTCATTCCCCAAGCTTCAGCTTCAGTGCTGGCCTCCAAGGCAACTTCCTCTGGTAGAGAAGTGGCTGCCCCTATAGTTAGGGTTGGGGTTGTGTTCTCAGGTCTCTCCACTGGTTCTCCACTCCATGCTGTCGTGCTGCATTCACATCCTGGGTCTCCGGGTTTAAGTTTGGTCTCTCTTTCCCTGTGGAGATATAAACAATATGCTCCCCTTTGATAGTTTAGTGCCCCCTTCCCTTTCTACACATCGCCATCTGCCTCCCCTGCCCCCTTGATGGCTACCATATGTAGCCTTAGATTTGATCTGGCCCCTGCCGTATTACCTGGGCCTTCTTCCAGGATTTTCTCTATAGAGCAGTTTTTCCCGATGCCTCTTTCCAATTTTAAAATTATTAATATGCTTACCTCAGTGGATTCATATTGTACATGTCCTTTTGCGCTTGGCTGACTTCACTTAGCATAATTTCCTCCAGTTCTTCCCATGCGGTGACGTGCTTCATGCGTTCATCACTGTTTTTCAGCGATGCATAGAACTCCATTGTATATATGTACCACAGCTTTTTAATTCATTCATCAGTTGATGGGAATATGGACTGCTTCCAATTCCTTGCAATTGTGAACTGTGCTACGATGAACATTGGAGCACAGATCTCTGGTCGTCGATTGTTGCTTGTCTCTTCTGAGTATATACCCAGCAGAGGAATTGCTGAGTCATATGGTAGCTCAATTTCCATCTGTTTTAGATATCTCCAAATTGATCTCCATTGTGACTGTACATACCTGCAGGTCCACCAGCAGTGTATAAGCAACCCTATCTCCCCAAAGCCTCTCCAGCATTTGTTACTTTCTGACTTTTTGAATTGGGCTATCCTTGAGGGTGTTAGGTGGTATCTCATTGTTGTTTTGATTTGCATTTCTCTAATGATCTGGAGCATTTTCTCATATATATATATATATATATATATTGGCTTCTCTGATATCTGCCTCTGTGAAACTTCTGTTTAATTCCTTTGCCCATCCCCTCAGTGGGCAGTTAGTTTTGCTCTTTTTGGAAGCTATCGGGGTATTGTAGATTTTAGTAATAAGGCCTTTATCTGATTTGTCATTGCCAAAGATGTTTTCCCAGTCTGTCTGCTCTCTTATTACTCTCTTGGTGAATTCTTTCGATGTGCACAGGTGTTTTATCTTTAGTATATCCCATTTGTCTATTTGAGCCTCCTCTGTGTTTGTGTCTTTCCCTATTTCTGTTAGCCTATGTTAGCCCTCTGCCAGTGTTCTCAGATTGTTCCCAATTCCCTCATTGATGGCCCTAATAGTTTGGGGTTTTACTTCCAGGTCTGTAATCCACCTTGAATTTATTCTAGTGCATGGACTGAGGTAAGGGTCTTGCTTCATTTTTCTTTTTTGTGGGGTGAGAGGGGGCATCACTGCTCTCTGGTGGTGGGAGTAGGAGGCCCAGCCCCACTGCTGGAATTGAACCTCCGTCCCAGTGGCCCGCAGTCCCGCGCACAACCACTACACCACCGGGGCTCAGCATGCTTCATTTTTCTACAGGTAGATATCCATTTTTTCCAGCACCACTTGTTGAAAAGGGCATCTGTTTCCCATTTGATACTTTTGGGGCCCTTATCAAAGATCACTTGTCTGTATGCTTGTGTTTTTATTTCTGGATTTTCAGTTCTTTTCCATTGGTCTGAGTTTCTGTCATTATGCCAATATCATGCTGTCTTACCACGGTGGCAATATAGTATGTGCGAAAGTCAGGTAAGACAAGCCCTCCCACGATGTTCTTCTTCTTGAGGAGGTGTTTACTAATTCTGGGCTTCTTCCCTCTCCATATGAAGTTAGAAATCATTTTTTCCACTTCTTTGAAGAATGAGGATGGTGCTTGTATCGGTATTACATTAAACTTATATAGTGCCTTGGGTAGGACTGTCATCTTGACTACATTGAGTCTTCTGATCCACAAGCATGAGATATTTTTCCATTTCTTGAAGTCATTCTTGGTTTCTTGTAATAGTGTTCTATAATTTTCCTCATATAGATCTTTTGTTCTTTTTATCAGGTATATCCCTAGATATTTCAATTTATGCTTGGCTATTGTGAAAGGTACCTCTTTTTTTATCTCCTCTTCTGTGGTCTTATCTAATGCGTACAGCAGACCAATTGACTTCTGATTGTTGATCTTGTATCCTGCCACTCTGCCATACTCCTCTATTGTTTCCAGTAATCCCTTTGTGGAGCTTTTGGGGTTTTCCATATATATAATCATATCATCTGCAAAAAAATGATAATTTCACCTCTTCCTTCCCCAGTTGTATACCTTCTATTTCTTTTCTTTGCCTTATGCTGTTAGCTAAGACCTCCAGTACAATATTGAACAATAGAGGGGACAATGGACATCCTTGTCTGGTCCCCTTTTTCAGTGAGATTGTGTTTGTCTTTTCTCCATTGACTATCACATTGGCTGTTGGTTTTTCATATATAGCTTGTATTGTCTTGAGGAATTTTCCTTCTATTCCCATCTTCTTGAGTGTCTTAAAGATGACTTGGTGTTGAATATTGTCAAATGCTTTTTCGGCATCTATGGATATAAACATATTATTCTTATATTTTTTCCTGTCAATATGATGAATGGTCTTTCATATGTTGAACCACCCCTGCATTCCGAGTATGAACCCCACTTGGTCATGGTGAATTATTTGTTTTATATACTTTTGTATTCTATTGGCCAGTATTTTATTAAGGATTTTTGCATCAGTATTCACTACGGATATTGGTCTGTAGTTCTCAATTCTTGTGGGATTCTTGCCTGGTTTGAGTATCAGTGTTATACTGGCTTCAAAGAAGGAGTTTGGGAGTTTGCCATCTTTTTCTATGCTTTGGAAGAGCTTGTGTAGGGTTGGTGTCAGTTCTTGCCTGAAGGCTTGTAGAATTCTCCTGTGTAGCCATCTGGTCCAGGAGATTTCTTTGTTGGTAGTCCCTTGATAACCTTGTCTATTTCTTCTATTGTTATGGATCTGTTAAGATTCTTGACGTCCATTGGAGACAATCTAGGAAGAGATTGCTTTTCCTTTCCAAGAATTTGTCCATATCTTCCAAGTTGTTGAGTTCATTGGAGTAAAGATCTTTGTAGTACTGAGTGACTATTCTTTTGATTTCATTAGGATCAGTTGTGATAGCCCCTCTTTCATCCCTTATTCTTGCTATTGAAATTTTCTCTCTCTTTTCTTTGGTTAAGTCTGCTAATGGTTTACCAATTTTTTTAATTCTTTCAAAGAACCAACTTTTAGCAGCATTTATTTTTTCCATTGTTTTCTTACTTTCCCTCTCCTGAATCTCAGCCCTGATTTTTATTGTTTCTTTTCTTTTGCTATTAGTGGTATTATCCTGCTGACTCTGCTCTAGTTGTAAATTCTGTGTCAACGTATCAGTTATGAGACGCTCTTCCTTTTTCAGGTGTGCCTGTATTGCAATGAAACTTCCTCTTAAGACTGCCTTTGCTGTGTCCCATAAGTATTGGTATGTCGTGCTTTCATTCTCATTGGTTTCTAGAAAATTTTTAATTTCCTCTCTGATCGGGTCCAACACACATTCCTTTTGCAATAGAGAATTATTCATTCTCCAACTATTTTCTCTAGTTCTCCTTACCTTTCTTTCGTTGATTTCCAACCTTATGGCAGAGTGGTCTGAGAGTGAGTTCTGTATGATATCAATATGCTTAAATTTATGTAGATTCTCCTTATGTCCCAGTATGTGGTCTATCTTCAAAAAACTTCCATGTGGGCCTGAGAAGAATGTGAAATGCTTTTCCTTTGGATGAAAGACCCTGTAGATATCTACCAAGTCAAACTGTCTAATTGTAGTATTTCGATCTCTCACCTCCTTGTTGAGTTTCTTTCCCTTTGATCTGTCCTTCTCAGAGAGTGGTGTGTTGAAGTCACCCACTATAATTGTTGAGGCTGTAATTTCTTTTTTCATCATATGAAGTGTCTGGTTTACATATTCTGCAGGTCTCTCATTCAGGGAATATATATTTAAGATGCTTATTGGATCATTGTCTACTCTTCCCTTAAGCATTATATAGTGTTCTTCTTTGTCTCTTATTATGGTTTGCACTTTGAGGTCAATTTTATCTGATATTAGGATTGCTACTCCAGCTTTTTTGGAATTGCTATATTTTTCTCCAGCCTTTGACTCTCAATATATTTTTTTCTGTGATCTTAAGATGTGTCTCCTGTAGGCAGCAGATTGAGGGGGTATTTTTTCTAAGCCAGTCTATTAATTTCTGTCTCTTAAGGCCTGATTTCAATCCATTAATATTTAGGGTTATTACATCTATCTGTGCACTCTGTGTTGTCATTTTATCTCTCTTAGATTGGATATTTTTCTATTTCCATGGGTTGTGTCAATATCTGTTTGTGGTTCATTCTTGCCTTTCTTCCATCTCTGAGCCAGAGTTATCTTGGGGGCTGTTATCCCTTTGACAGTTTCTGGGTAGATTCGTTCTGCGTGTGTTAGGTCATTGTTGTTCTTCTTCCAGCGGGTCGGTGAGAATCTTTTGTAGGGCTGGGTTCCTTTTGGCATATTCTCTGAGATTTTTCTTGTCTGGAAAGACTCTTACTTCTCCATCAATTTTGATAGATAATTTGGCTAGATAGAGTATTCTTGGGTGTGCATCATGTTCCTGCAATTTTCGGAATATGCTGCTCCACTCTCTCCTTTTCTTCATAGTTTCCATTGATAGGTCCGAGCATATTCTTATCTGTTTGCCTTTATATGTGATTGCCCTTTTATCCCTAGCTGCTCCCATAACTTTCTCTTTTCCTTCATAATTGGATAGTTTAACAACTATATGTCTTGATGTTTTCTTCTTGGGGTTTAGTCTAGCTGGTGTTCTTTCCGCCTCCTATATGGTTATATGGTTTTGATTCATTAAGCTAGGGAAGTTTTCCTCTAAGCATTCCCTCATTATTTGGGATGTTGGTTTTCTTGATGCCTCATCCTCTGGCAGACTGATAATCCTAATGTTGCTTCTTTTCATAGTATCAGTCAGGCATCTAATATTTTCTTCTGCTTCTCTCATAGACTTTTTAGATTTTTTCTCCCATTTATTAATTTCTACTTGCGAGTCCTCCAGGTCACTTGTCCTGTTCTCTGCCTCTTCCATTCTATGGCCGAAATCTGAGAGCTTACTATTAGTTTTTGTTAGCTCACTCTTTAGTTCTTGGATTTCCCTTTGGTGCGTGACCTTTATCTCCTGTATCAACTCTTCTTTCTTCTTTAATGCATCACTTAAGAGCTGCATACGTGTTAGTAACATCTTGAAGATTTCTTTCTGTGGTTGATCTATCTCCTCATTTTCTATGATTGCTGTTAGGTCCAGCTGATCTTCTTGCATCGGATCCAGTTTCTCTTTTCTTGATACTGTGGAAGCTGCTAGCTGTTTTTTGTTTGATTTATTCGTGTTAGGTGGCATTTTCATTGGTGTTTTGTGGCCCTGGGATCTCTCTTTAGGAGGCTGGTCTTACAGCTTTCCTCAGGAACTGTTTGCAGCTAGGCCTTACAGATCTGATGAAGCCTGTTGGCTGAGCAGGGGAGTGGGTTTAGGGGTGGGTTGGGAGTTGGGTCATCTGTTCCTGGCTAGGGGCGCTTGCCCCAGATAGGTGGGAAAAAATCCTCTAGCACTCTGGGGTGGGGAGGACCGGCTGGCTGTTTATCCAGGGGACAATGTAAAGCGGACCTCTCTCTCACGGCTCTTGGGGTGGGCGCCCTGAACAGGCAGCGTCTGTGAGGAGCGCCAGGGACTGTGGGGAGTGCGGGTGCTCCTTCTGCTCCTGTTAGAAAGTGTGGCCCAGATGGGCAGGCTTGGGTTTAGGGGATGGCTTGATCTTATCCTGGGCAGTGGTGGTGCCCTTAAGGTGCGCCTGGGCGTGGGCCTCCTGGGTAGGGGAGGGGCTGGCCCACCGTTGTGCTGGGGAAACAGGAGTCCCTGGGGGTGGGGAGCGAGAGGTGTGGGTCTGTGTGGAGTGTCCCCTGGGCACCCTGGGCACCTTGGGGTGGGGAGGACTGGTCAGTGATTGCGCGCGGGTGCTGATTAACTGCGGGTCCCTGATCTCAGGGTCGCAGAGCGGCGCCCTGGATCCCGCGGGCACAAAGAACCCGCAGCATCTGTGTCCGCACAGGCAGCGGTCGTGGGGAGTGCGGCGCGCGGGTCGCGCCTGCTCCGGGTTCAGAGGAGGGCTCTGAGCTTTCCTGGAGTCACAGAACCCAATTTGAGAGCCCCACCCTTCCCTGTGTCACCCCCACTCACCGATCTCCAGGGGCTCGGGGCGTGGGCTTCCTATCTGGCCGCCATCCTCCCTTCCTCCCCACAATCTTTTATCTTCACCAGTTAAAGCTTTCAAGTCCTCCTTCCTCTCCATAAGAAAGGATGTATTATCTGCATATTGAACGTTGTTAATGAGCCTTCCTTTCATGACTACGCTTCAGTCTTTCTTCTTCATGTAGTCTAGTTGTCAGCACGGAAGGTTGTCATCTGCCTATCAAAGGTTGTTAGTAAACCTTCCCCTAATCCTGATGCCATGTTTTTCTGCATATAACCCAGCCCCTCTGAGTATTTGCTCAGCATACAGCTTGAGTACATATGCTATGAGGCTACAACTCTCTGATGCACACCTTCCCTAATTTTAAACCATGCAGTATTCCCTCATTCTGTTTGCATGACTGCTTCTTGATCCATGTACAAGTATCAGCGGTTTTAGAAATCCAGTTTTCACATGCATATGAGGAATATTTTTTCCTGAGGAGCATGGGAAGCGCTGTGCTATGTGTGCTTACCAGTCCAGTTGCCTATTTTGGAAGACCAAAAGCAAAGTGACATGTGTGTTCCCCTGTACATTTTTCAGAGTATAATGAACATTTATGCACTTGAGCTACATGCCGTTTTTTCTACAGGTGCGTGGTAAGCAAGGAGACACATGTGCTCGTTGGCCCATCTATCCTTGGAAAGTGTGGGAAGCAGGAAGCTATGTGTGCTTACCAGCATGTTTTTCCATGGGGACCTTGGTGCTTGTGCTGTCTGGCCTGTTTTTTCTTGTACATGTGGTAGACATGAAGGTACTTACACTTACCATGTACTTTTAGTAAAATAAGCTCTTGTGCTTACCAGTGTTATACTAAATGGTCATAGAAATAAGGCAGTCACTTGTGCTCACCAGCCCATCTTTCAGTGGACACTTCAGTAAACACCAACTCATATGTGCTTCCTGGCCTGTCTTTTAACAAGGAGCGTTTGTGCTTACTCATTTTTCCTTATACGACATTATAAGCATGGAGGCACTTATGCATACCAACCCATCAATTCTTGAGGATCATGCTAGCCATGAGGTCACTTGTGCTTACTGGCCTGGTCTTCAACATGGACAGTGGTAAGCAATCAGTTGCTTGTGCTTACCAGCTCGTTTTTCAATAGGGAGTATAGAAAGAACTAAGACACTAGTGCTTATTGGTCATTTTTTTCATATGGAGTGTGGTAAGGATAGAGACCCGTGTGCTCACCTCCCCGTTTTCTGATGGGTATTTTGGTAAACACAGATAAACTTGTGCTTACCACTCTTTTACTGAAAAAATCATCATGATAAGCATGGAAGTGCTTGTGCTCACCACTCTGATGCACCAAACAGTTCCTGGTGAGTTCTGAGACACTTGTGCTCAGCATCCCAGTGTGTCTTGGGGTGCCTGTGGACATGGGGGCACTTGTGCTTTCTGCCTTCTGACTGCGTGGGGAGAATGGTGAGCATGAAAGCACTTGTGTTTGTTTACGTGCCCACTGTTGACAAGGAGTGCTGACACTTGTGCTTAATGGCCTGTTTGTCAATGAAGAGAGTGGTAAGTACATGTGCTCACCATGTATTTGCAAGTCTATTTTTCAACAAAAACGCTAAGCACAGCACTTGTGCTTATTGGCTGATTTTTCTTGGAGATAATGATCATGATCATGATAAGCACTGAGCTACTTGTGCTTAGTGGCCGTAGTTCCCGGAGGAGGCTGGAAAGGATAGAGGCTCTTGGCCCACTGGCCTGGGCTTCCTAGAGCAGCAGAGTACAAACAGAGACACTGTGCTACCAGGCCATTTTCCCTGTGTGGTGCAGTGAGCGTGGAGGCACTTGTGCTTAAAAGGCTTTTTTGATGCAAAGTTGTTAAGCACAGAACCACGTGGCTTACCAGGACATTTCTCAGCAAAAAATTGTGGTGAGCACGGTGCCACTTGTCCTTAGCTGCCCATTTTTCCATCCAGGAACCTGGGTTCACTGGCCCATTTGTCCTTGGGAAGCATAGTAAACACAGAGAGACTTGTGCTTATTAATCCATTTTCCCCTGGAGATCGTGTGTGTTTCCCAACCCCCTCTCCTGTGGGAAGCATGGTAATCCTGAAGCATTTGTGATGACTGCCTAGTGAGCTTAGTAAGCAGGGAGCCACTTGGTTTGATGGGTTGTGTTTCAGCATGGAGCCTGCTGTGTGAAGAGCACTGTGCTCACTGTCCCCCTTTTGTCTGGGAGCATGGCGAGCGCCTACAGCGACACTTGTGTTTACCAGCTCATTTATCTGTAGGGAGCATGGTGAGCACAGAGGCACTGGATCTTACAACTCCATTCTCTTAAAATGGTACAGGTGAGCACAGAACCTCTAGGCTTGTCCACTGGTTTTTTCTTGGAGAGCACAGAGACAAGGAGGCATATGTTCTGAATAACTGCAGAGAGTGTGGTAACCACAGAGACACATTTTCTTACTGGCATTTTCCTTGAGCGTGGTAAGGATGAAGGCAGTTGTACTTACTGGCCTACTATATGCCCATGAGGATGGGGTGCATAAAAGCGCTTACTGGTTGGCACTTGTGATAATCTTCCTGTTATTTGATGGGGAGCATGGTAAGTATGGAAGAGTTTCACTCCGTATCACTTGGGGTTACCTGACCTCAGAATAAGCTTGACAGCAGTGGGTTCTTATCCTTATTGTTGTTTGGGTATGAGGAAAGGGTGTTGCTTGGACACACAATTCAAACCAGGTGCTAAATAATGAGAAGTAGAGGCAGGTATTTCACACGAGTGAAATACATGTCATATCCTATCACTCCAAAGAGCACGAATTCATCTCACATACTTACATCCTTGGTGATAGAAAGACAAAGGCTCTGTCTTACTTATCACATGTGTTTTGCAAATTGAGTGTCTTTAACTAAGCAAAGATTATTTCCTCACCGTGTGGGAGACTGGGAGTGTAGGGGGCCAGCTCTGAAGGACAGCTTTCTTTCTCTGCCAGCCCTGGTTGGCCTTCAGGCCACTGGCAGCTTTTTTCTCCCCTCTTGTTTCACTAATTCCACCTGCTCTTTTCTATCTCAAGGGAGATTCACTTGAGACATGCCCTACACGGACACTTCCTGTTAATATAATCCTGGGCATAAGAGGAATAGAGAAGATACCTTGGAAAGCAGAACTCAAGTCATAACCAATTTCAAATTGCATATTAATTCATAAGTGTAATCATGTTGAAGTTGCCTTCCTGCTGAACTTAAAACACATGGAAAGAATTTCCCTCTGAATAATTTAGGTTGTCTTTAAGAAATTATTGTAAGGGTTAAATTTCCTCTTTGCTGCTTTTTCTGAACTCTAGTGGAAATGCAAAGTTATCCTTTGCCCTGAAATAAGTGAGTTAATTTCCCTGAATGCTGAACAAGCTTCCAGGAAAGAAGGGCAACCATCTCTCTCCTTTGCTACAGGTCAAGGATTTCAAAGGACATTATTACATTCCTGTGGCTACTGAGTGCCAATTATTTGGTTCAATATGCCACCACTCTCCCAATCAGGGTTAACAGAGAAAATCAAAACAGCTCCTGGTTACTTTGGATTAAGAAATAATTAAGCTCAGAAAATTTGATTCTTAAAACTGGAGCCTGGAGAAGGTGAATTCAAGGAACTACAATCAGGCATTTGGTCACATAACTTCCATTAACAGGTCAAGAAATAAAGGTTGCTACTTCTACCCCTCCTTAAAGAAAATGATCTTTATGTGGAAGCCTATAGAATCCTTGTTGATGATTCGATCAAAGTAACACAAGCTAACTTGTATTCAGAGCAATCTGGCATTTGTGCTTTCATTAAGGAAAACCACCTATAAAAATAACTGTTAAAATAAGTATTTACCTAGTATATCTAGGAGGATAAGCACAATTTACTTTCTAGATACTAAAATATCTTCAGTTCTAAAGTTCTTAATCTGAGAATCTTAATCTGAATCTTAATCTGAGAATTCTAAAAATTAGAATTAATCTGGTCTAAGGAGAACACTAAGGGCTGTTGCACTAGTTCCAGTTAGATTATGGGTAAGAGCTCCAATTTTTTTCCAGTATCAGAGGCATTAGCAGTATAATTAGAAAAATTGGTCAGCATACAGTATTTATATACACAATGGACATTTTCCAAACTGAAACAACCAAGAAAAAGCTCGCAGTTTAATTCTTTACCCACACTGCGCTGAATCGTCGCTGTTCATCCTTCAGGTGCTCCTTACATTAGTGTGTGAAATAAATTTGAACAAAAAAAAAAAAAGAAGAGCCTATAGCTAAGTAGAACAAGAAGTGTCTTCGGGTATCTTTGAATTGATTGAATCTGATTGACCAGAAGTGGAACTTCAGAAGGGGCCTGTTGATCAGCATTAGATCACAGGGAAGCAGAAGCATTTTAACCATCAGCGTTAATAAATTCAACCTGTAAAGTGTCTGCAAAGCATGAAGATCATGTCTTTATGGTGAAGATATCTTGGGGAACAAAATAGTATCTATTTCTCATTTTTTTGAATTTCAGAAGTGTCTACAGATGTTAACTACATTCAAGGAGCACAAATTGTTTTTCACAATATCTTTATGTACAGATGCTGATATGTGAAAGGCAGTGAGTAGAAAAGAGATATTTCCAATTTAAATATTTGTAACCTAGTGTATCTATAAGTGACTTGCAAGCATAATAATATAAACTGAAATTTATTCTTAAGATCAGACTTATTCAAGACCACCAGTGTGTTCTAGCCATCAGTTTTTTCATGGCCTCTTTAACCTCTTTGTTCCTGAGACTGTAGATGAGAGGATTCAACATGGGGATCACCACCGGATAGAACACAGACACCACCTTGTTCTGGTCAGAGGAGTAGCTGGACTTGGGCATCACATAGATGAATGTAATAGTTCCATAGAACAGAGTGACTGCAGTAAGGTGGGAGGTGCAGGTAGAGAAGGCCTTGCGGTGCCCCTCAGTGGAGCGCATCTTCAGGATGGTGATGAGGATGTAGACATAGGAGACACCGATGACAAGCACTGTGACCACAATGATGGAGCCAGAAGAGATGGCTGGAATGATGTCAGAAGTAAAATCATGAGAACAAGACAGTTTCGAAAGTGGTGAATAGTCACAGAAGAAGTGATTGACAACATTTGGTCCACAGAAGGACAGACGTAATAAGCAGCTAGTATATATACAGGCATTTACACACCCACCCAGGTAGGTTATCCCAACCAAGATCATACATATTCTAGGGGACATCTGCGTGGAGTAGAGCAGGGGTGAGCAGATGGCCACATAGCGATCATAGGCCATAACAGCCAGCAGGAAGCCCTCAGATGTCCCAAATATGACCAGAGAACAGAGTTGAGCTACACAGCCCACAACAGGGAGAGATGTTTCCTCCCTTAAGAAGCCCATGAGCATGACAGGAGTGACTGATGAGGAATACCCAATGTCTACAAAAGCCAAATGGCAGAGGAAAAGGTACATGGGAGTATGAAGTTGAGGGCTGCTTCTGATTAATACGATTATGCTGATATTTCCCATGACTGTGACAGCATAGATTGCCAGAAACAAAACAAATAAAATAGCACCCACTGTAGGATCCTCTGTTAATCCCAGAATAATGAACTCTGTCACAATTGTGTAGTTTCCAGTTCCCATCTGTAGTGCTTGGAAATGGTGCCCACTGAAATCAGAACAAGTGGAAGTTAGGATGGATGTCTTATAATCTGGATACTTATGTTTACAATGACATACAATAAAGAGTTCAACATGGATAATTAAGTTTAAATTTGTTGTTTCATAAAATGTTTTCATACCCAATATCTCAGGTAAGACATGAAGATACTCATATGTGTTCATTGATGTCCTCTCAGAAATACTCCCACACTCTAAGCTTAGTCCGCTCAACTTTTATCTGCATCATGTGGTTAGTTTACATCCTCCATGAAAAATAGCTTCTCACAGGAGTGTATCTCAGATATGGCTATTAGATGAATGAAAAGACCAGTAAGAAAATATTCCTAAGCCAAAAACATCATTACAGGGAGGCAGAAATGTCAGGATAGGTCAATATCCAAAGGAAAGAGCTGCTGCTTGACAGGGTGGGTGAGGTGTCGTTTCTTATATCCAATGGAATTTGCAGTCATTGTCAGTGTGAGTTTTATAGACAAATTCCATACTTGCTCACCCAGAGGAGAGAGAAGAGGTCAGTTACTCAACTGTGAGCTGTGATTTTTAAACAAACACAAAGTCTCAAGAAGAATCCACATCCAAACCCCAAGAAGTTTGGTCCTTGATAGAATATAAGTGAAGATGCTTGAGTCATGGAAAGGAAAGAGTGGAGACAAGACGAATATTAAAGAGAGGAGAAAGAACTCTCTCAAAATCAAGCATGACATCTGATTCATGACAGTAAGGACAGTTTAAGGGGAATCCAAACATGTGATTCAGGTTACTTCTGGAAGTCTTGGCAGCTCCAGAGATGCTTGGAATCTGCATGAGCAGGGGCTGTAAGCAGGGGACACCATCTTTCTACTTCTCACCGATGTATATCCCCATCAGAATAATAACAGGACATCAGCTTCTGGAAAGCTCTTCCTCATGCCAACTTGACAGCCCTGCCATGAGTTCTAAAGTGAAGGTCTTTCATCCATTATCAAATCCTAATTCCACTGTGACAAATGGCAGTGGAGGTGGACCTGTCTGACCTCTTCTGGCTTCCCTATTACCTGGAGGCAGGGGTTAGATGCCTTCACCCTCTATCCTTCTTTCCTCTATCCTGACACCAGCATTCTTTCCACAGCACTTGAGTTATATGCTGGGGTTGATGATTTGCCAAATTGACCGCACAGAACTCAGACAATACTTACAATTCAGGGAGTTAATTAGGTTACCACAAGTCAGGATCAGCAAACAGTAAGCATACAGTCACTGGTCCAGAGTAATATCTCTCTTTGGCCAGCAGACAAGCCTTTCTTTACTCCAAAGTTTCTTGGTGGCATAACATCTTGGCCCTCACTCCCATGGGTCAGAAATCCAACCCACCAGTTGCTCTGTCTCACAGCCCACAGTCTTCGGTCAGATGAGAATGGACTTCAATGTCTTGGTGCTGCTCCTTTGTATCTCCATGCAACAGTTTCTGGTGTATCTGGTTTCAGTGGCCTCCATCACATCAGATGAAGGTCTTAGGTGTGCTCTTCAAAATGTCCCTGGGATTTCTCTCTGTGTCCCAGATGGCTTTTATATACTGAGGAATGGCTATGATGGAGGTATGATTTGCCGTCTAATTGATCGTACCAAAAGATGGCGCCTTAGGTCACATCGTCTAGTAAACTTAAAAATGCTCCAAAGAAAACAGAGGGTATGAATTGGTTCATGCTCTTTACTTAGGTCAAATCTAAAGATGCCCCCAAGAAAAAAGGTGTGTTATTAGGACTTAATCATACCCAAATCCTGTCCATAAAGATAGAAATGAAAGTGGAGATGGCATGATTGAATTTTGGGAGGCTGGCGACTTGTTCTTAGCATATACCTTTTCTCAACAAGACTAAAGACAACTATACTCACAGACTTGTCCAGATGGACTATACAGAAATCTAATTGACTAATCTGTGGGATGAGATGATGAAGAAACTCAGCATCAACAGCTAAGACTAGGCCAGAAACCAACTGTAGAACAGACCACCACTTATTCATCTGTAAGTGGAAGGTGAGGAAAATGCAAACAAGTCTAAACTAACTCAAAACCTAAACTCACTGTCATCCTGTCATCCTCACTCATCGTGATCCTATAGGAAAGGACAGAAATGGCCCTTTGCAGCCAGGCTGCAGCGCTCTAGAACTAATGAAACACAACATTCGTCTCCTTCTTTTATGCTTCTTCCTCCATAATGCCCCCACGCCACTGTCATGACCCCAGTTGTACCTTACAAATTCTGCTAGCCCAGAGCATGTACACTGGTACAGATAAGAGTTCTGAAACACAGAATCCAATAGAGGAAAATCCCTCAGGAACAATAATAAGAGTAGTGATACCATGAGAGTAGGGGAGAGGCGGGGGGAGTGGGGTGGAGAGGAGGAGAAGAGGATAAAAGAGAAAATGATTCAGTGATCAACTTATAAGACACCCCGTGTCCACCCCCAGAGGCAGAAGAACAACAGATATGTGGGTGAAGGGAGACAGCAGAGGGTGTAAGATAAGAAAATAGTAATAATTTGTAATTTATCAAGGGGAGGGAGGTAAAAAAAAAAAGAGGAGCTGATACCAAGGGCTCAGGTACAAAGAACATGTTTGGGGAGTATGATGGCAATACATGTACTAAAGTCCTTGATATCATTGATGTATGGATTCTTTGTGTGTGTGCGCACGCGCACGCGCATGCACATGTGTGTGTATAAAAGAGAGCTATATATCAAAAAGTATACATACACTGAGAAAGCATCCCAGTCCAGTCCAGTCCAGATCAAGTCCATAAGTCCAATATTAACCCATATGTCTGGTCCATAAATTCCTCTCTAGACTCACACAGCATATGCAACGATGCCAAATGTAGGACAGTCAGAGGTCACTGGTAGGTCCCGTGGTGGTGGACACATCTCAGCCCTGATGCGGTCTCCACATAGCTCCTCCAGTTCCAGGGCTCTGGCTTTCATCAGCATGGGCTCATGTGTTTTGTCAACAGGAAAATTTCAAGCAGAGAGAGAGAGTGTGTGTGCCACCTCGAGGGAGGAAGAAGTTCCCAGAATAGTCATGAGAAAGCCAAATGCACAAGGAGGGATCCATCAGGCTGTGACCTGATTGAAAGACTAGACTCCTCTCCTTCATTCTTTTTCCAAGTTGACCTAAAATTGCGTAGCTACATAGTTGGGTACAATGAAAGGAGGATAATAAGGTTGAGGTTTTGAGAAAAATAAATTCAATACATTTCATAAGGGAGAAGTCAACAAGACATGAAGACTGGCTAGATGTAGAAGCCAAGGCAAAAAATTTAAAGCACTGCAGGGTCAAATTCTACTTATCAGGAATGTTATGAACTTTTAAAATAGAGAAACTTAGATTTTTTTTCTATAATTTTGTGACAGAAAGGATTATAAAACAAGCTATAGAAATAGTTTCTGTTTGTATGGATTCTTGTAAGAGCCCCCAATAAAATGATTTTTTTAAAAGAAAGCAATGCCCATGTGGGTTTCCAAGACTATAACTATTTACAGTAGAGAGCCTCATCTTTCTTCCCAGGAACAGCTGGTGGCACCAAACTGCATAACTTCTGGTCAACAGTTCAATACATAGTCTTCTTAAAAACAAGTCCATAAGAGTCAACATATGACCCTCAGTATACAAGTATGTGACCTGAATTTTGAAAATATCTTAAGAACAAATGTGACCCATTGAACACTAATGACAGAGGGCCAGCTTAAGCTATGAAGAAACTTCAAGAATACCCTAAAGGAAGGGAGCAAGAGTTCACTAAAAGCACAGGAAAGAAAGAAAAGCTCGATTTGGATGTCAGAAGAAACTCTGAAACTTGCTTTTAATCTATAGAATAGCTAAGAAATAAGTCAAAGAACTGAACAGAAATTTCAAAAGGCAGATAAAGAAGAAAAAAACAAAATTTTATAATGAAATGTATAAAGAGCTAGAGCTAGAAAACCAAAAAGGACGCACATCTTTCTTAACCTGAAAGACATCAAGAAAGCTCAAGCTTTGAGGTGCAATATTTAAAGATTCTATGAGAAAAATGTTGAATGATTCAGGAAGAATCAAGAGAAGATGGAAAGAATACACAGAGTCACGGCATCAACAAGAACTAGATGTCTTTCCGGTATTTCAACAGGCCGCAGATGAGCAAGAACCAATGACACTAAAGAAAGAAGTCCAAATTGTACAGAAAGCATTAGGCAGCAACAAGTCTCCAAGAACTGATGAAATACCAATTGCAACGCCCATTATAATGTCTCAACAAGCTGATGCAGCACTGAAAGCTTTCATTCATTCATGCCAAATTTAGACGACAGCTATTTGACCAACTGACTGGAAGCATTCTATATTTGTACCCACTCCAAAGAAAGATGACCCAACACAATGCACAAGTTATACAATAATACCATTGATATCATATGCAAATAAAATTCTTTTGAAGATGTCCAAACAATGCTTACAGCAATACATTGGCCAGAAGTTATTAGCGGTTCAGACTAGATTCAGAAGAGGACGTGTGACAAGAGATATCACTGGTGATTCAAGGGTGATTTAAGCTGAAAGCAGAGAATACCAGAAAGATATTTACTTGTGTTTCATTGACTATGCCAACCCCAGATTTCTCATATTTTCTCTCTTAGGATCAACATAAATTTCAGAGTTACCTATTTTTTCCTGTAAGAATTCAGGAAGATTCCTGTAAGATTAAACTCCCTCACTCTGCAAATGTACACATACCCCATGCCCACACAGGTCACATACAAAGACTGCAGCATCAGCAGTCATGGGCTCACTTTAACTCCAAAACCAGTTCCTTGAATATCGCATGTGGATTAATTGGACAGCATCATGGCTTATTGTGAACAAAATAAAATTGAATATCTAATCTCCAGAGTTCTACCTTCCTAATCATTATATAAGACAGACCTAGAAATTTCATGAGCTAGGCATGTGATTTTTTTGGTTAGGTGCTGTCAAATCAGTACTACGTCGTAGCGACTCATATAAAACCCTAGTTCTGTTTGGTTATTGTTGCAGCCACTATATCAATCCATCTTGTCTGGAATCATCCTTCTTTTTGCTATCTCTCTACTAAGCATGCTATCCTTTTCTGAGCACCAGTCTCTGAAGACAACACGTCTACAGTATGTGAGGCAAACCCACATCATACCCTCATCTAACACACATTCTGGCCAAATGTCTTCCAAGATAAATTTATATAGGCTGTGTTAGTTAGGCATAGGCATTGATAGGATGAAAGATTTAATATTTAGAGTGTAAATGGATACAGTGGAAGGGCCAGGAAAAAGAAGAATTCCCTCATAAAATGAATGGGCCCAGTGAGTGCAACAATGGGCTCAACCTAGGAATGATTGTGAGACTGGCTCAAGAACAGGCAGTGCTTTGTTGTGGTGGTTGTTTCCTGTTGTACACAGCCTCTCTATAACTCAGAAGCCACTCAACAGCCCCTAACAACAGATGTCTCAAAGCAGATTCGTTTGCAGTGTCATCCTGGCATAGCAGTGGTATTGTTTGAATAGGCCTGGTATCAAATTGTGACCTCGCCGTTGACTGTCTTGAAGATCTAAGCAAATTTGCATGAACTATTCAACTCTTCTCTGATGGATCAATAGAAAGATCTTACAGTAACCATTGCTCACAGAAATAAGTAGCTGTTCAATAAATGATCTTTTCCTTGAAATGATAAAACTTTATCCTCTCATATAAAATGAAAACAGGCATACCTTTACCAGTACAAAAAGGAAATTATTACCTGCAGATGTTTTTAACCTCTACCATGAGCACAAACCCCAAAACAACTCCCACAGTGAAGGCTTATTTATGTGGGATTTGGGGCCTTTGGGGACACAACCCCTTGAGTACATTGCATGTTTGTGAAAACTCTATTAAATCCTTCAGGACAAAGACAATTGCAAGTACATGGTTCACAAATACATGAAGTCTAAGGACATCAATACATTCTTTAAAGCTCCATTTACATTTTATGCACATGATAACTTTTTAATTAAATTTTTCTGGGGAAAATAGTAATTTCTTTCAATGTATTTCTAGATGATACCATTTTTACCTTTTTAGCTTGGTAATTATGTTGGTGACAGAATATTTTCCATCCCACCTTTATTTTTTTAATTATAAAAATTTTGAGATATATATATTAAATTCAATTATAAGAAATTATGTAGAGTTTGTATACTTGTTATATAGTTTCTTCAATAAGAAAATCTTAAAAACTCTAATATACTATTAAACAAGTATAGTGATTATGATAGAGTCAAAATGTAAACTATTTCAATTATGTATAAAGATTCCTTCTAAAGTTAACCTCTTACAGACAAAGCCACTTTTTTTCTTGTCTCATTGATTCATTAATCTCTGGCAACCACTGAAACATTTTCCTTTTATTTAAGTTTGTCACTTCAATGATATTATATTTATATTTAAATATATAGCATGTTCATCCATGATATTGAGTGAGTTGTGGTAGTTTGTATGAAACTAGTCCATGTCAAATAAGTTATAAAATTTTAGTGTGTACTTCATTTGTTAGCACTTTGACACCTTGAGAGTCTGTAATAATATTCCTGTTTCATTCCTGACATTGGTCTTTTTTAAAAAATCATTTTGGGGGGCATTCATGCAACTCTTGTCACGATCAACACATACATCTATTGTATGCAAAGCACATTTGTACATGTATTGCCATCATCATTCTCAAAACATCCTCCTTCTACTTAAGCCCTTGGTACCAGCTCTTCATATTCCCACTCCCTCCACACTCCCCCTTTGTCATGAATGCTTAATAATTTACAAATTATTTTTATTTGGTCATATCATTGTCCCTTCACCCACTGCCCCATTGTCCATACCCCAAGGAGGAGGTTATATGTAGATCCCTGCAACTGGTTCCCCATTTCTACTCTACCTTCCCTCCATCCTCCCAGTATCACCATTCTCACCACTGGTCCTTAAGGGATCATCTGTCCTGAATTCCCCATGATTCCGGCTCCAGTGTACATCCCATTTGTAAGGTAGAATTGGGATCATGACAGTGGGGTGGGGGAGGAGGGGAAGCATTGAAGAACTAGAGGAAAGTTGCATATTCCATTGTTGCTACATCGTACCTTGACTGGCTCATCTCCTCTCTGTGACCTTTCACCTACCAATGGACTTTGAGTCCCCAATTTGTACACCCCTCATTTATAGTGATATATAATCTTTAGTTCTTTGATGCCTGATACCTGATCCCTTCAACACCTCATGGTCATATAGGCTGGTGTGTTTCTTTCATGTGGGCTTTGTTGCTTTTGAGCTAAATGACCACTTGTCTACCTTCAAGCCTTTAAGACCCCAGATGTTATTTCACCAGGGTGTAGCACCCCATCAGACT
This sequence comes from Nesogale talazaci, assembly GCA_004026705.1. Classification (NCBI taxonomy): domain Eukaryota; kingdom Metazoa; phylum Chordata; class Mammalia; order Afrosoricida; family Tenrecidae; genus Nesogale; species Nesogale talazaci. The sequence goes on from PVJH01026641.1 coordinate 22,467, forward strand.
CTACTGGGGGACACTCCTGGAAGTCAATGAACAGACCTTGAACTATTTACAGGTTTTTAATTTGTTATTATTATTTTTTACTTATTTATATCTATGTTTTGGACACTGGGGTTTTGTTGTCACCATTGTTTTATTTTCTTTGGTCACTTCATCCTAGGATGCCTTGTATTATTTCTGCAGGTCTATCTAGAAAAGTTAGGCCGTATGAACAGTCTGGAGGAGAAAACAGTGGGACTGATGGTTCTGGGAGGACATGGGAGATGGGGAAGTGGGGAAAAGGAGATGGTGCTGACTCATCCACCGACAAGGGAACAAGTAATCCAAAATCAGTGACAAGGTGGGTATGAGAGGCCTGATAGGGATTGATCAAGATTTATGTCACAGAGAGAAATTACTGAAACCCAAAAGAAAGCTGATAGTGGGACAAGAGGAAACTGAAAGGAAATAGAGGAAAGAACTGGGGGATAAAGGGCATTTATATAGATCTAAATATAGGCATGTACATGGGTGAATATATTTATATAGGATGATGGGGAAATAGATAGGGTTTGTATTATGACAGCAGATGGGCATTGGGCCTCCACTCAAGTACTTCCTGGATGCAAAAATACTTTGTTCTGTTAAATTGGCATTCCATGATGCTCAACTTCCTGACATGATCACTGAAGACACAGGCGTGCATAAACAAAGGTGGTGAAGAGAGCTCATGGTGCCCAGCTAGCAAAAGATATAGCATCTGGGATGTTAAAGGCTTGAAAGTAAACAAGTGGCCATCTATCTCAGAAGCAACAGAGCCCACACGGAAGAAGCACACCAGCCTGTATGACCACGAGATGTCGAAGGGATCAGTTATCAGACATCAAAGAACTAAAAATCATAGCATTGCATGTTCACCTTTCTGATATGATTGCTGACAACAAATGTGTGATGACAAACCCTTAATAATTTACAAATTATCATTATTTTGTCATATCACACACTGATGTGTCCCTTCACTCACACCCTGGCCCCAAAACTTATCCTTGACACTCCCTCTGGAACTTCTGCTCTCCTACACACCCTTAGTGTTCTGCCATGGTTTGGTGGGGTCAGACAGGGTACAATCCCAACGCCACTTCTACATTGTTGTCCCTGTAGGGCCTTGGGTGAGTGAGGGATGCTGTGGTTCATAGTGGGGTCAGCCATATGGTCTTCTCTGTGCATTGGCTGTTCTGTGTGGGGATATCATCCTCAAGATTCGGTGGGCCAAGAAGCACTCCACTCTCTCTTCCTCCATCCCCTTCATTTGTTTCCCTGTGCTCTTGTCAGGCATGTCTCACTGCCCAAGCTGCAGCTTCATTGCTGTCCTCCAAAGCAAACTCCATGTAGTTGGGACTGAGTTGGATCCTCAGACCCCTCCACTGACTCCCTGCTCCATGCTATCACACTGCATTCATATCTTGGAATACTGGATTTAAGTTTGGTCCCTCTTTCCCTGTGGAGATATAAACAATATACTTCCCTTGGGTGGGTTAGTACTCCATTCCTCCTCTACACATCTCCACCTCCCACCACCCAACCACACCACAGCCCCATCAGATGGCCATCATATGTAGCCCAGGATTTGGTCTGACCCCTGCCATACTATCTGAACCTCCCCCCAGAAATTTCTGTATACAGTAGCTTTTTCCTATGCCCCTTTTGCATTTTTTAAGCTTACTTCAGCAGACTCATATTGCACATGTCCTTTTGAGCTTGGCTTACTTAACATAGCATAATTTCCTCCAGTTCTCCTCACATGACAATGTCCTTCATGTGGCATTGATCTTTTAGTCTGCCTATTTCAGTTTTGCTAGAGGTTTGTGTATTATATTAAGTTTTTCAGAGTCAATTCTCTGATCTATTCATTTACTCTATTGTAGTACTGTTATAAATTTCATTGATTTGTCGTTCTTTATGATTTTCTTCCTTCTGCTTGCTGAGGTTTATTTTGCTCTTATTTTCCTGAATTCTCGAGGTGGGAGTTTTGAGATTCTATTATAAGTTATGAATTTGGTGCTATGCATTTTCCCTTTGAGAGCATCGGTTTAAGTACTCTAGACTGCTAACTGAAAAGTAGGTAGTTCAAACCCACCTGATTACTCTGCAGGAAATGCCTGGTGATTTTCCTCTTTTTATTAAAAAAAAAAGACTCTTATTGAGAGTGCTTATGTCTCTCATCACAATGCATACATTCGTCCATTGTGTCGAGCACATTTGTACATATCCTGTCATCATCATTTTTAAAGCATTTTCTTTCTACTTGACCCTTAGTATCAGTTCCTCATTTTTCCCCTCTCTCCCCACCCACCCTCCCTCATAAACCTTTGATAAGTTAGAGGTTATTGCTTTCATATCTTACATCATCCTCTGTCACCCTCCACCCACTTTTCCATTGTTCACATGTTGATCCTTGTGATCAACTTCCACTTTCTCCTCCCACCTTCTCTTTATTCTCCTGGTATCTCTGTTCTCATTCTTGGCCCTGAGGGGTTTATCTATCCTGGATTCTCTGTGTTTGGGGGCTCTTATCTATAGCAGGGTGCATGTTTTGGTCTAATCAGATTGTAAGGTAACATTAAGTTTATGATAGTGGGAAGAAGGAAGCACCAAAGAACTAGAAGAAAATTATGTTTCATGAGTGCTATACTGCACCCTGACTGGTTCATCTCTTCCCTGCCACCCTTCAGTGAGACGATGTCCAATTGTCGACAGATGGTCTTTGGATATCCATTACACACACACACACACACACACACACACACACGCACACACGCACCAGGATCACATTAGGTATGGTTTTGTTCTGGGTGTTAGATGCCTGATACCTGCTCCCATGGACATACAGGCTGGTGTGCTTCTTCCATCTGAGTGTTGTTTCTTCTCAGCTACATGGCTGCTTGTTCATCTTCAAGCCTTTAAGACCCTGGAGACTGTATCTTTTGATAGCTGGACATCATCAGCTTTCTTCACCACATTTGCTAATGCACGCATTTTGTCTTCAACCATCTTGTCGGGAAGGTGAGCATCACAGGTGCCAAATTATTAGAACAAAGTGTTCTTGTGTTGAAGGAGTTCTTGGGTTAAGGCTCAAGGTCCATCTACAACCTCAATTCTTAACTTTTAAGTACATAGATCTATTTCCCTCTCTCTCTCTCTCTCTCTCTCTATATATATATATATATATACATATATATATATATATCATATGGACATGCCAGTATTTAGACTTCCATAAATGTCCTTTGCCTTCTGCTTCTTTCCTCTCTTTTCTTGACTTTCCTCTTGTCCCACCATCATGTGCATTCTTTATTTGGGTTTAATAATTTCTGCCATACTAGGCATCCTACAACCTTCTCTCCATTGATTTTAGTTCACTTATAGTTTTCTTCTCCCTGGGTTGGTTCCCCCCACCCACTCTCCTTACTTTCTCCCACCTCCCCTTGACCTGATGATTTTCTTCTGGTATTGGTTACAATCTAGAAAATTCTATGGTGCCATGGAGGGGGGTGGGGGTGGGGAGGGGTATGGTGGTAATGCTCTAAGATAGATGTGGTACAATTCCCCCTTGAAATGTTTCAACAATTGAGCTACTCAATTGTGGGATATGTCAATGAAGCAGTTGGGGAAAAAACTAAAAGAGCAAAATAAAAAGCAAGCAAAGAAACAAAAACTCTATGGTGCAATCCCCCTCTGCCACACGAGCTGCGACGCCTCAAAAAACCAACTTTACAGCACTTAGCAATATTTTCTTCATAGGAATTTTTTAACTAAAAAATCTGTTGCCATTGTGTCAATTCCAACTCTAAATGACTCTATATAGGGTTTCCAAAACTGTATATCATTTTGAATAAACAGTCCCATCTTTCTCGTGTGTATCTACAAGTGAGTTTGAACTGCTTATCTTGAAGTTAGCAGTCCAAAACCTGCCCCACAGCACCACCATGGATCACCCTGAGTCTGAGGCAAGCCCAGGTAGCATTGGACCTATGAACTGCAGTTGGACTGGGCTGGGACACCCTTTTGATGTAAACTTGCTTCTGGACACAAAGTTCTTTCTTATACGTAGTAGTGTCACTGGTTTCTTCTTTAGACAACACAACCTAGTACAATAAAAAAACTAGAAAGATATTTACAAGATACATAACAAAATTTATTTTACAGATATTTAGTAAAATAAGTCTTCAAACATATATCCCTAATAATCCACAATTATTTTCCATGCTTATATTTTTCTCAAGACTTAATGCAATTATATTGTTTACTCTAGGACACAATGAATTTATGTTGGAAATTACTTAGTACATCATGCAGTCAGCTACAGGAGAGTTCCTCACTATACATAGTCTATTATTAAAATTGAGTTATACAGGACCATCAGATGTATGATGAGGAACATCATTGCTGATACCAGATAGATGTGAGATGAAATAATACAATACTGGGAACCAATTAAAAGGATCTACATATTACCTCCCCCCTGGGGTACAGACAACAGGGAAGTGGGTTAAAGGAAACATGAGACAGTGTAAAATATGGCAAAATAATGATGATTTGTGAATTATCAAGGACCCATGAAGGAAGGGGGAACAGGGAGGAAGTAGAAAAAGGAGGAGCTAATACCAAGGACTTCAGTGGAGGGAGAGTGTTTTGAGAAGGATGATGGCAACAAATGTACAAATGTGCTTTGCATACAAAGAATGTATATATGAATTGTGATAAGAGTTGTATGAGCCCCCATTAAAACGATTAAAAATATAAAGAATACAATACTAGAAAGATATCTGTGTTTACTTGATTAGGCAAAGACAGATGTCTTACTGTGTAGATGATTACAAACTGAGGATAATTAGCGAAGAATGGAATTTACAGGAAACTTTATTGTGCTCACGCAGAACCTTTACATAGACCAAGAAACAGCTATTTGAATAGAACAAGAGGCTACTTGTCAGTGGAGCCTGCCCCTAGCAAAATCATCACAGGTCTGGCAGGTGCAATTGTACAGGGATGATAAGTAAAGATTATAGCAAAGTCATAGAAAGTAAAGAGAGAAGAGAGATTGAAATAATGGAGTCAGACACATTTCAGGGTAACATGCTCACCTCAGCCTGCTTGGTGGTTCACGTGGATGTTGGAGACAAGAAAGCAGGAGAGAGAGTGATTCATTGCTAGCCAAGGCTTATATCCACTTAGGGGCCATAATTACAGGTAATCACGAACATCACAGGAAGGGCCTATACAATAGGCATACACATCACAGAAAAGGGATGTACAATAGGTATTAGTATGATAGGAAGGGGAGTAGCTAGGGGTGTACACATAACAGCAAGGGAACTAAGGGTATACATGTGACAATATGGGCGGATCCTAGATTCATGACGGCAACCTCACCTTGGTCATTCTTGAGTGGGCTTGACCTCCCTGGGCTCTCCTTCAAGGAAACAATCTACTCCTATTCTTATCAGAAGGGAGTGGGTCCTACGTAGGGTGGGAGAGACTACAGAGTCTGATTGCCCTCGATGAGTGATAACCTTTAGGGAAAATAACCTGATCTGCTTTTGTTGACCTCCAAGTGTAAGTCATTTACCATGTGTAGCAAGCAGCTACGTTTGGCATAGATTTGGGGGAGACAAGTTGAGAGAAGTCTTTCTGTTTCCCACAGCTATTGAATGGTTTAAAATCAGGAAAAGTGTATGATAGGGGTATATCCTTTCATGAAACCAAGTCAATCTGTAGGTAAAGAAAATAATCTGAGAAGCTGGACTATTTTGAGGAAAATGGCATCAGGATTATAGAAAGGCTCATTAGAAATCTTTGATATAGCAATGACACAGCTATGCTTTCTGAAATTGAGGAGGACTTGAAGTACTTGCTGATGAAGATCCAAGACGTTAGCCTGTTGGGAGATTCAGCGAGTAACAGGATTCAAGATAAACAGCAGAAATCAATTTAGATACCTGAATACCAAAAAAGAGAGCTCTGAAAAAGATATTTAGAAAAATACTATTTATTCATAATAACCACACCAAAAAAAATACTTAGGGATAAGCCTAATCAAAGAAACATATGACCTGTACAAAGAAAACTACAGAACACTATTACAAGAAACCAAAATAGACCCATGTAATGGAAGAATATTCCATGTTCATGGATAGGCAGACTTGATGTTGTGAAATGTAAATACTACCTAAAGCAATCTATACATACAATGCAATTCCAACCCAAATCACAACATCCTTCTTGTAATAAATGACAAACTAATGATCGACTTCATATGGAAAGGGAAGAGACCCAGGATGAGCAAAGAACTGTTTAATATGAAGAACCAAAAAAGAGACCTCACACTGTCTGGACAAAAAACCATATAGCCACAGTAGTCAAAACTGTCTGGGTCTGGTACAATGACAGATACATAGTCCAATGGAACAGAATGGAAAACCCAGAAGTAAGTGAATCCACCTACAGGAGGATACTAGAACATAAAGTTTTATAGGCGGCTATAAAAGCAGATATCTATACTTTAACCTAGAAATTAAATCCTCCAACCTGAATGCCACATTCTTTTTCATATGTCATATTCTATTATTCTTTGCTTTACATACAAATTGAATAAGTATGGTGAGAGGACACAACCCCAACCATTTCACAACTGCTTCTTTATCCATGTCCAGATCCCACATGAGCACAAAGAAGTGTTAAGGAATTCTCATTCCTCTCAAGGCTATTCATAGTTTGAATGCCTTAGCATAGTCGATGAAAAGCACTAGACATCTTTCTGGTATTTTCTGCTTTCAGGCAAGATCTATCTGATATCACCAATGAGATCCCTTGTTCCACATCCTCTTCTGCATCTTGCCTGAACCTCTGGAAGCTCCCGGTCAATGTACTGCTGCAACGATCATAGGGTGGCCCTCAGCAAAATTTTATTTGCATATAATATCAATGATATTGTTCTATAATTTGAGCATTCGGTGGGCTATCTTTCTTTAGAATGTGTATAAATACAGACCTTTTCCTGTCAATTTTCAAGTATTTGTCATTAAAATTTCTTGGCATAGATTACTAAATTTTGCCGGTGCTTCATCAGCCTGTTGCAACATTTAAATTGGTATCCCATCAATTTATGAAGCCTTGTTTTTGACTGATGCTTTCATACAGATTGAACTTGTTTCCTCAGTATGATTGGTTCTTGTGCATAGACTACCTCCTCAAATGATGAAATGTTAACTTCCTTTTCTAGGGACAGTGACTCTGTTTATTCTTTCCATCTTCTCTTGGTGCTTTCTGTATCATTCAAT
>PVJH01026642.1:0-29766 GCA_004026705.1 Nesogale talazaci
TAAACAATTGCAGAGCAAGTCAGAGGGTCAGAGCATTGGTTTCTGCAAGTCTGTGCCATACAAGACTGACTCAACCTGGAATGCAAAAATTCAAAATTCAAACAACTGGATATCATTAGTTTTTGTCATTCTCTCTCTATATGTATACACATATATACATATATATCTTAAATCTGTGAATGAGCATTTTGTATAGAGATTTAATTAACAAGACTGGTACATTTTGACGATGGTCTAATAGTAACTTATCACTTACAATTAAATCAATTCAGACTCATGGTAAATTTATGTGTGACTGATCCCATATATGTGAGAGTAGGATCATCAACTCTATGGAGTTTGAAATGGATAATTTGGTTGAAAGCAGATTGCCAAAACCTTTGGAATGCCTCTGGGTGGACTCAAATTTCCAACCATTTAATTAGTAGGCCAAGTGCGTTGATCATTAATATCATCTCAAGCACTTCCAGTAGTATTTCATTAGATATCATTTCATAGGTTAAAGACATAAAAAATACCAGGTTATATTACGGCTCAATTAATATCATTTTCAGTCATTTAATCTTTTGTTATATCAGCATAATTTTCTTCACACATTTTTCAAGCATTGCTACCTTGAACTCAAGGAAGGTGACTTTCTTTATCTACTCTTTGTTTGTGCCAACTGTTATTAATACCTTCTCAGAGTGACCCTGAAAGATAGAGTAGAAATGTCTCATAGGATTTCCAACACTGTAATCTTTAGAGAAAAATTCTGTCATCTCTTTCTTCTGTGAAGTGGCTAGTGGGTTCAAATCACTGATCTTTCAGTTAGTAGCCATATGCTTTACCACTTTGCCATGAAGAGCTGTTGCCTGTTTATATCGACTGCCCAAGGATCATATTAAGACTTATGTTTACATTAATGGAATTCGAGAAAATTATTCATGTTATAGTGAGTGTATTAGCCTGGGTTGGCTAGAGAACCAAATCCAGAGATAGTTACTTATATGTAAGACAGAATTTTATATCAAGAAACAATAATGCATCAATAAAATATCTCAGCGCAGTTCAGATGAAGACTCTAAGTCAGATATTAGCCCATGAATTCCTCTTTAGAGTCAAGCAGCACATGCAACGATGCTGGATGCAAAAAAACCACACACCAGTGGGTGGAAAGTCCTATGGGTCCAATGGCAGTGGACACATGGCCAAAGACCTGGCTGTCATAAGCATGGTTCCAGGTGGCTTGTCAACAGAAATGTGAAGCAGAGAGAATGTGACCCACCTCTAAGGAGGAAAAGAGCAAAAGCCCCAGAATCCTCATGAGAAGGCCTCACCAAAAGACTGTGACTTGATTGAAAGGCTAGACTTCACATTTATAACTATTTACTGAGTTGACATGAAATTATGTAACTACCACAGCACACTACTTTATTTGCTTCATAATTTCAAAAGGAAAATAACTTTATAAAATGTAAAAGCTGACTTTTTAAAAAAATCATTTTATTGGGGGCTCATCATTTTTCACAATACATAAATAAACATACTGTGCCAAGCACCGTCACATGTCCACTGCTATTATTGTTCTCCAATCGTCTGCCTTTTCCCTTGAACCCCTAGTATCAGCTTTTCCATCCCTTCCCCTCTTCCCCTGCTCTCTCCTTCCCACCGACCCTCAATGTTTTATACATTGTTATTGTTCTGTCATATCTTACACTGCCCGAACTCTCCCCCAACCCACTCCTTTGATGCCCATCCTTCAAATAGGAGCTTATGTGTATATCCTTGCAGTTGGTTCTTTCTCTCTACCCCGCCTTCTCTCTACCCTTCCAGCATCTCCAATCTAACCATTGGCCTGAAGGGGCTCATCCATCTTGGTTTCCCCATATCTCCAGCTCCCCTCTATACTTGTGTACTTTTTTAAAAAAAATCTGACTTTGTTGTGATTTAGGTTAGAGCTTACAGAATAAATGGGTGTCTATTCAATATTTAATGCACATTTTGTTTCATAACATTCAAGAAAAGTCCACAATGTAACAGAACTTTTCTGTTTTCTCATTCATTCATTCACTTCTCATTTCTCATTCATTCATTTTTCTTTCTCACCCTTTGCTGTCTTCTGAACTTGATTTCTAGGGAGGTGCTGTCCTTTTGTTCTTCCATGGTTGATTGTTCCACGGAATGTGTACCTTCCTGGTCTTGGGGTTCACTTCTTAGACCAGTATATTGTTTCATTGAGAGTTGAATCATGGCAGTGAGTTTGCTTTCAGGTCTGAAGGATCTTAGTAGTAAATTTATCTTTTGGCCTTTTTGCTTTTTCATTTTGAGTTTTCTCCCACATTTTCCTACTGCTTCGTGAAGTACCTTCCTATAGTGATCTCTATCGTTGTTGTCAGTATTGGTCATTGGTTACCACATAGTTATTTTTTCTCATGCTTTTGGAGCCTGGGGTTATAGGATCCATTAGTCTTTTAGACTAATTGCTTCCATTTACTTTTATTTACTTCACTCTTCTTTATATGGGGAGAGTCCAATACTGTACCTGACAGGGATTCTCATAAGTTTTTCAGACTCAATTGCTACTCACCAAAGTTGGATTGAGGACATTGCCTTTATGATCCATGTTACATCAATTGAACTCAACTGTCTCTTCAGACCAAGACCCTGAGCTCCCAGGTCCAGTAACTCTTTCTCTCAAGTTCTTTGATTGTGGAAAATTATTTTTAATATGTGTTGTCCTTTTGTAATCTATTCTATTTATGATTATGTTTGTAGAACACAAATATATATACATGCATAGTCTCGATCAGAACTCTACACACTTATTGGTGTTGTTCTAGCCAGAGGAGACTAGGCATTTTTAAAGTTAACATATTCTAAAAAGCATTTTTCAAAGGCTTATTTAGATCTGGTAGATATTGAAATGTGAAATGAATGAGAAAACACTCAAAAAAGTCACATTTCTTCTTTAAAGGTTTTTTTTTTAAGTCACCAAAAAAACTTATCTACAAAACAACCTTATTACCTTCAAAGTACTTTCCATTACACTGAATACTTTGTCAAATCAGTGATTTCATTCTTGGAAACATTTCTCAAACTCATGTGACCAAATGCATACAGCACCTCCTTTTTTTTTTTTTTCTTCAACTCTTCTAAATATTTAAATCACTCTCCTTTCATGTTGCTCTTCATTTGAGGAAACAAAAAGCAGTCACGTGGAGTGAGATCAGGTGATTCAGGTGACTGGGGCAAGAGAATCATGCTGTATTTGTCAAAAACTGGCACAGTGAGCAGGCGCATTGGCATGCTAGCAGAAGCAGTTCCCCTCTGCAAAACTATCAGGTCTTTTTGTCACACAGTTTCACTAACTTTTCAGAATTCCTAAAGAGAAAACTTGATTAACAATCTGACCTGGTGGAATGAACTCCAAATGCACTGTGAGTCAAAATTTTCATCCCTTAGGATGAAAATTACAACAAAGTTTGTAATCAACTGAAATTTTACCTTTTTTGAAATAAGAAAACCCCTCATAACTTGGATTCTCCCTTAGCACCATTCTTGTATGCAACGCCAATATTACAACAGGTTTTATGGCATTCGTTTTGAGCAGGAAACAGTTTCACACTCTTCTTTTAAATCTGCCACTAAAACAAAATACAAGTTTTGAGCAAAACTGCTTTTACAAAAATATTCACTATGACCAGAGAGAACTTTCCCAGGTGATTCTACTGGATACACTAATTCAGAGTGAGTTGCTTGATCCTCATCAATTGGGGAAAATGCATACCATGAAAGCTCTGCGACATTCTGTACAATTCTATTTTTTTTGGGAGGGTGTATCCTCTCCCTCCTATATCATCAGGATTTGGTTTCTTTAATCTGTATTTACGTGGCAGTTCTACAAACTTAGTCTCAGGTGTTCCGAGGTTCAAACCAACAAGAAAAGATTACATTAAGTATTTATCTTTACATAAAAAGAAAACAAAGCCAAAGAATAGGGACAGTCAACAGGGGTTTGTTAATTCCTAAATTATATCCAGGTATTTGGTCACCATAATCTAGAAAAATAGAATTGCTAATTGGCTTCCATTTCGATCATCTGTGCCCCTCTAGATGAGCGGGTGTGTTCATCCTTTGCAATTGAGTTTCCTACAGAAGCAGCAGCTGAACGAGTAAAGGGTGCATAAGTAAGGAAGCTTATTGTTGCTATCTATTCTTGACCATGTGTGGTGCAAATGGATAGGTACTCACTTCCCGACTGAAAGACTAAAAGTTTGAACTCTCAAGGAAGTAAGTGTTTTGGAAGACAGACCCAGTGCTTTCCTTCGGGAAGGTCATAGCTTTGAAAGCACCATGGTGAAGTTCAGCTTTTGGAGTGACATTTGTCTCCTATATAAAATAACCAACTCAAGGACAAGAAATAGAGAATGGTTTCCACTATCAGTCCTGACTTCCCCTATGTTAATACATGCTTTAAAACTAATTCATATTGTTGTGATTCAGATGTTCACTTACTTATTTTAATAAACACAGAATTCTACATAAAACTCGAGACTGAAGCACACACCGAAGGTTTTTTTTTTTGGCATCACTGCCTTCTGGAGGTGGGAATAGGAGGCCCAGCCTTGCTCCTGGAAAGCTGCTTCTAGATTTGAACCTCCAACCCAGTGGGCTGCAGTCCCACACACAAGCACTGTGCCACCGGGGCTCAACCCCACACTGGAGTTTTTGATGAAAACTTGCATTTGTTTCCTAAGAGAAAATGGCTTTAATTTAGCATTATCTGGAACACTGAGCTCATGAATTAGTTCAACTAACATAATCTATTTCTGAGGACTGCTGATCCAAATATTTCATTAAATAGATTTTTGTTTTATTCTTTCTTTCTCTTTTTACAGCTCCTGACATGCTTCTCAATATTATACATTATAAGATAACTGAGACCATTTCTGTTCCATCAAATTAGAGTTCAAGGCCGCCAACATGATGCATATGGTGATTCAGTAATTTCCCAAGAAGACCTCCAGATGTCAAATTAAAAGGAGTCAACTTAAGTGCTTAATTGTTTTTACAGATTTTTTTCTTCATTGATTTTAATTAAAGTCTTCCTTGTCTTGGGACCTTGGAGGACTTTCATTGTCTATCAAAATAACTTCATTTGATGTCAGATTGGCCAAGAAGTCACAAAGATCTAATAATTTGGCAGAGACAAGTCATCCTGAAATATTGGAAGAATAGAATCAGCCTTCACTTTCCGGTGACAGGTAAACATGCATATTGATTTCTGTTATACTCCTTATGACTCCTTAACAGAAGGTGGCATTTTTAGAGATGGTAGAAAATAAGAGTCCAGCACTATGGATGGATATTACCTAAGATTAGAAGAAATATTAATATCATTAACCAACTTCTCTTTTTCTCTGTAAGAAATGAATGTGTAACCTTGAATGTGGTTTATTTTTCTTGGGCCAGAGTGGCATCTACAAACTTCATTCTTAATCTTCCAAAACCACAGAAATAGCTAGTTTAGCTAAGACACATAGAAGCTCTGGATTCAGTATAAACTGTTGCTTAAATGTGCAGGATTTGAAGACTGATTGACATTGCTGCCTTTCCTTTGTCTACTCCTCACTGGTTTACAGCTTTGGATAATCACAGATCCTCTATAATTCTCAGTGCTCAGATCTATGAAATGGGGTGGGAAAGATTTTTATACACTCATTTAATTAGTGGGTTCTGACTCATAGCTATGCCATGCACAACATAATGCAATGTCGTCCAGTCCATAACCACCTTACAGATTATTAGTATGTTCTTATCCACTGCCATGGCCCCATGTATTTTCAGTACCTTTGAACCCAAAGTCCTTATACCTTCTATCAATATATTGGACAATATTCTGTGTAATCCATAAGATGGATTTAGCTTTCTAACTTCAAAAACTAGCTTGTTGAGTGGTTCTCCTTCTCTGTGTTAGTCAGGAAGCTTCACTAAGCATGTCTAACATGATTATTTTTGAGATACTGGTGGTATCGCCCCCAACCCATAGCACCATTGCTAACACGCTCTAGTTTAGCATTATAACTATTGTACTAATTTGTTTCACTGAGATTCTCTGTTACCCTTGCTAGTCAAAAACAATGATACCTTCCACAATTGGTCCCTCCCAATAACATGTCTAAAGAAAACAAATCAGAAATGTTCCATTGATATCCATAAGACTTTCATACACTAATTTCAGAAAGTTAATGGGCAAGTTTTCTTTATGAGTATGACTATCTTGACTTGAAAGTACCACTAAAAACTGTCCATCATGATTTACTCCACTGGCATATGAAATCTTAGTAGCATAGCTTCCAGAGTCACAGTAATACACTGGGTATCACAGTATGAAAAATGGACAGGCATAGGTCACATCCATGTGGGTACTGTTGTTCTAGGTTGAGTTCCCTAGAGAAGCAAAAGCAGTGTTTATTATATATGTATACCTAGGGAGAAGTTTATATCAAGGGAATGACTAAAATACTTCTAACAGTGGGGGATCTCTAGACTTGGCAGGTTCCAAGTCCTTGGATCAGATGTTAAGCTTCAGGCTCCTCCTGCATTGTGTAGCTTCGGGGGCTAATGAACCTATAAGTAGCTGGAAGAGCGCAGGCTTCTGGCTGCAGTTAGAAAAATCCAAAGTCAGCACTTCAGTCTTATGGTTGCGGAGTCAAATTAACCCAAAATGGACAGATCATATGGCAGCCCTCTGACAATAGCCCAATCAGCAGGAAGTAGGGCAGGTTACTGGCTCAATTCCAAAGACCCTGAGGTCTGTGAGTCAGGTGCAAAATCCAGCCCAAGCCAAAAGCAAAGCAAGTGCTTGCATGCTTTTCCTACATTGGAGGGAGGGGCCACACCCCGAGGAAAGGTCCTTTTAATTATTTCAGGGCTGTTGCCTGAGTAAGGATACGGTATTTCACTGTAATCTCACACTCCTATCACTTATCAAGTCTCAAGATGAATTGGCATGGAATACAATGTGTGGGTCACATCATAGGGAATTACTTGTCAAAACACTGAGATTTTATCCCAGTAAAATTGACACAAAATGTTAACTATTGCAACTCTGAAGATGATTCTTATCCATAGCCACCCTACAGGACAGTGTAACCCTTCTATAGGAGGCTTCCCAGGCTGGGAAGTTTACCAAAGCAGAGTCGCCCATCTTTGCCCCATAGAGTAGCTGGTAGGTTAGAAGCGCTAAACGTCTTCCAATTAACATCCAACACTTAACAAATAACTGTAACACCATGGCCCCTCTACCTTGTATAGGTAACATTCAATGAATGCAGATTACAATCATCATCAAAGTCTTTTTTAGTGTTTTGTTTCCTTAAATGCTATCCTCGCTCCATTACTCAGGCAATAAATAATGAAAATTAGACTTGCTGAGTCAGATGGAAGAAAACTTAATACTACTGAGTTGATTCTGACTCATTGGGCCCCTGTGAGACAGAGTAGAAGTAGCCCTGTGGATTTCCAAGGCTATACATCCTTCTGGAAGCAGACAGTCTTGGTTTTCTCCCACTGATGCACTGGAGGGTTCTAATTCCTGAACATGCAGTTAGCAGCCCAACCTGCAACAAGGAGTTATGGGTAATTATTTCAGATGTCTGTACACCCTACCTTTCTTCCAGAATTTTACACTTTCGTAAATACTCTTTCAGTGTAATCAGGCACATCTGAAAGCAGTCAATGATTAAAATACCAAGATTGGGCTTTTTCTTCTCTTATAAATAGATGATACCCAATTGTCATGGACATTTCACTAAACTTCCACTTGCTTAAGTTGTCATGTATCTAACAATGTTTGCACTTCAGATCTAGAAATTTATTTCATGGTTAAAAAATACACTGTTATATTTCAGAATAAAAAATACACTTTAAAATTTCAGGGCCATAACAAACATAAAAACATCTGTTGAAAGCAATGCTTAATTTGATTTGGGGTTGTGGGGGGAGATTTTTTTCCCCCTGTTACCACAGTGCATAGAAATGTCTGAAAATGTAATATGTGTTCTCTGCAGTTCTTTAACTTGCTAAGCAACTCCAATCTCTGAAGTTTCACCTCTCAATTCTGAAGGAATTGAGAGACATAAGCCACACTGTCTTATCAAGATGTAATTGGTACTTTACTTCTGATTTCTTTGTTCATAAGGGTATTATAAATTAAATTCTTGATTGGAAAACTGTCAGATTTTGCAGTTAAGCTGCACGTACCATCTTACATGGAATATTGACCAAACTTCAATAGCATTTAACTGTTTTAAAATCATTTTCAAAGACATAACTATGGGCAGGTAAAACCCCTACAGAGTCATGTGGCTGCTACAAGACATGGAAAGGAAATACTGTCTGGGATGCACAGAATGCAGCTCTCAAAGATAAGGAGAGATCAATTTATTCAATCAGCTACAATGAAGAAGTCAGAGATTAAAACTAGCCAAGTGGTATATGTAAAAGTCCTGGGTCATTACTCACATACTTAATCTTTGTTTCTGAAGGTTTTATTTTTCATCAAATTGTCTCAGAGAGGCATCTCATTTACTGTTTGTAATTACCTGAATCTGCACAAATTTTGTCCTGATAGGAAGGCTTGAGAAGTTTAGCATTTCCTTTTTTTAAGATGAAATAAAGGGTAAGGACTTAAACAACTTTCTTACAATCAGAAAAGAAGTCACTGCTGTTGCAATCAAAATACTCAGATTTCTAATAGAAATTATATATGTGATATATATAATCATATATATAATGTCAAATGTTAGATATTGTGGGGTTGATTGTGACTTACAAAACCCCTACATACAACAGGACTAATCACACTCCGATCATGTGCCATCCCCACAACTGCTAACATTCTTTACAGTCCTCTGTTGCAGTCACTGCGTCACTCCATCTCATCGAAGATTGTCTTCATTTTTGCTGCTCCTCTACTTTACCAACCATGATTTCCTTTGCAGGACCTTATCTCTTCTGATAACATGGCCAAAGTGTACCAGACATAGTCTCCTTTTCCTTCTCTCTAAGAATCAATCTGTCTGCACTTCTTCCAAGTCTGATTTGTTGGTTCTTGCATGAGTCCCTCTGTACTTTTTTTTTTAACAAATCCATAGTTCAAGTGCATTGATTTTTATTTGGTCTTCCTTATTGAATGTCAAATTTTCACATGCACATGAGATATACCTTTGTCTTAGAAGTAAAATTCCTGCTTTGTAACACTTTAAAGAAGTCTTGTGAAGCAGATTTATCTAAGGAAATGATTACAGATATGAATACAGATACAGATATGTTAAACATGTTGTCAGAAGAGTAGTCAAGGTCAAGGACATCCTTAGTAAAGTGGAAACTACAAAGAGGAAGGGCCTCAAAAGGATGGACTGACACAGTGACTGCAACTCTGGGCCCAAGTAGTGGCACATTTGTGAGTCTGGGACAAGATCAGGCTTTGTTTCCTCCTGTTTTGCATATGGTTCCTGTGTGAGAGAACTGACTTGATGGAATCTAACAACAGTGTGATAGGTAGCTTTGTTGTGCCAACATGGCCAATGAAGATTGGTAGCTTTGTTGTGCCTACGTGGCCAATGAATACATGTGAGATTAATGAAGGGCGGAGCTACAAACGCCTTGGTGAGCCTCACCTTTCTCTTTCTTGCTCTTGGTTCTTCGGACCAGTGTGCAGCCAGCTGCCTTGCTTTTCCTGTGCCTCGATTTGCAAGCTACACTACCCATGGGACACCTAATCCATGGACTGTGTCACTGTGAGTTGAGGTTCCTTTAAGCCCTGCTGTGCCACACTACTGGAATATACATCTCTTGAGCTGGGGACTTTCAGACTCTGTCATTTGGCTGACTGTTCATGACTTGCCTTACTGTTTGACACCTGTGGCTGGATAGCCTGAATTGATCTACAGATGATTACCTGGAGACCCTCAAGACTCGAAGGACTGCTAATGTATTAGCTGTCTCATACAAGTGAGTTGCATTCAGCAATTCATACTGCTTTATAAATTAATTAACTGTTTCTTATGTTATATATGTATATATGTATGTATATATATATATATATATATATATACACACACACACACAATTATTATCATCCTGGTTTTGTTTCTCTAGAGAACCCTGTCTAAACAACCACATAGATACAAATATAGAGAGAAGTAAATGCAGGACATTTTGCAATGAAATTGAGGAAGGAATGGAAGGAAAGTAAGAGATATGCATTTTTTACTGTGAGGAGGTAATGATCCAATAAATAAATAGGGTGTGCTTCAAGGTTTTCATGTTCTGATTTGACCACTGGGCTTTAGCAGTATCAGGAATTAACTTGCACAAATATGCTTGGAAAGGGTTGTCAAAATATAGGAAACTGTGTTAGGCCAGATTGACTAGAGATGGAAACCTGGTAAAATTCATATATGTATAAGGAAGAGATTTATATCAAGAAGTCATGATATATTAAGAAAGTATCACAACCTAGTCCAACTCAAATCCTTAAGCCTGATACTAGTTCATAAACCCCTCTGGACTCATGCAGCAACATGCAGTGACACAGATTTCAGAAAGATCACAGCTGTTAGGTGCTGCATTTAAGGATTCAAGGTCTGTGGAAACATGTCAGGTCTCCCTAGTTCTCAAAGTTAGTGGAAGGGAGGAGAGAGAGAGAGAGAGAGAGAGGTTCCTAGGGTCCTCCTTATAAGAATACCAATGCCTCAATGAGACAGCATTAGGCTTTGATCTCCTTAACAGGTCGGACCCTACCCTTAGCCAGGAGTGTCTAATTTGACTTAAAATTATCTATCACAGAGAATAAATTGACTTCTTGGACTGTCAAATGTATTATTGAATTCACAATTTATTGTTGTTAGATGATGCAAGTAGACCCTATATTCATGCAAGCTCCTGGGCGAAGGAATGAATGTGCCACTGCTGTCTGGCCTTGCATTGGGAATCCTGTGATCAGAACATTGTGACCCATAAGGTTTTCACTGGCTGGCATATGGAAGTAGACTGTTCAGCCTTTCTTCTTAACTTTTGTCTGACTTTTCTTCTGAAACCCGTTGAGCACATGCAAAAGTACACAGCTACCAGTCCCAGACACACCGTTACTGTGCATGAGAGGTACTGACTAAGAATTTAATTCAGGCCTTTCTGCATCAGAAGAGGGCATTCTACCACCAAGTTTCCCACTATCACAATAGCATTGCAATTGGTCCATAGCAAAAACAACAAACAGTCAACATTGACTTCAGATTGCTGGTCACTACGCTGAGCCTATTACCTGAATTGTGGGACAGAGTCTTTATACCATAATTTATGGATGCACATATGGCTTCCTCTTCTCTAATCTAAATGTTGTCAAATCAAACCCACCTAAAGACACAATAAAAAAAGACCTTATGACCTATTTCCTTAAAGTGTTCAACAAGAAAAATCCCTTAGAGTAGTTCTAATTGATAACACATGGGGTGACATGAGATCAAAATTATATTGATAACAGTAGACTTGTTGTGTTTGATCCTTATAACAAGCATAAGAATTAGAAATTATAATTATCACCATTTCACAGATGACAAAACCAAGTATTATAAAAGTAACATGGGAATGATTCTGAATAAGTGGAAGATGTAATTTGAATTCCAAGGGGTTTATGTGGAAATATAAGTACTTACAGCTTCCTAATGACTAGAATATATCATTTGAAATATGAGTTCATGCTTCATTTATTCCTGTATAAAAAGTCTATCCTAGTTATATGATAGCTACCTTTCAAATTCTAACCTTAAATTTAAATTACATAATTTAGTTTATGAAATAACTATGAATTTATAAGTAATAAGAATATTGAAGTACTGGGAGGATTTACATTGTATCAGCCTGTTGTGCCTTCTAATACTATTAATAATTCAGTTTTCAAAAATGTACCCTACCATCAAGGTTTCTAGATCAGATATATATACAATAAGACAAAGAAAGGAAAGTAAAACATAAAGGTGGCCTCAATCCCTAAATCCTTACAAAGGTTTCGGTTCACTAGACCAAAGGGTAGAAGACAGAAATAATTCCAGACCATAGTGAACTTATTTGTAGCAATTAAGTTAATTCAGTAGGTGTTTTTATTAGCTAATTACTAATTCCATTCACTAAATTCAGGGTTAAGTAAGAATATTCAAGGGCTCATAAGTCTACAGTTTATGAGGATCAAGCATGTTCTTGCTGTTGGGCACCTTAGAGACCTTTTGGACAATTGAACAAAACAAGGCCAGCTCTTCTGCCATCCTCACAATTGTTGTTACCTGTGAATCTATTGTTACAAGCCCCATGTGAATCCGCCTTGTTAAGGCTCTTCTCTTTCTCAATGGCCTTCTATGGTGCATGGCGACCTTTCTCAAGGACTGGTCTCACCAGTAACATCCGCAAAGTACTTGAGAGTGAATCTTAGTTCTCAAGAACATTCTGCCTGTGCTTCCTTTAATAGAGATTTTGTGGTTGTTCTTCTGGCAGTACAGAATACTTCCAATATTTCCATGCCAACAGTTTTCATATATATATATATATATATATATATATATATATATATACACACACACACACACACACATACATATAGTGATTCAAAATACCATTACTTTGATCAAGGGTATCTCAGTTTTCTTTTCTTTTCTTTTTTAAAAATAATTTTATTCGGGGTTCATACAATTCTTAAGACAATTCATCTATCCATCCATTCTACATCAAACTCATTTGTGTGTTTGTTGCCCACATCACTCTCAAAACATTTGCTTTCTACTTAAACCCCTGTTATCAGCTCCTCGTTTTCCCCCTCCCTCCCACCTCCCTGCTCCCCAATCTCTTTTATCTTAATTTTCAAAGTAGCTTCCTTGTTCTTTAATACTTTGAAGAGGGTTTGTGTGGCATATTTCCCCAGTATAATGTTATTTTATTTTTTGATGCCTGTCTCCAGGAACATTAGCTATGGTTATAAATAAAATGAAATCCATTATAATTTTATTTTTTCTCCATTATTCAGGATGTTATCTATTGATCTGATCTGGCTGTGAGGAAATATGGCTCCTTTAAAGTCCATATTTGCACCCATCTCCAAGAGACACGATCCAAAAGAATCTAAAACCATCCAACATATCATTTATAATATACACAATAAAGTTTTTATGAAGATAATTCAAAAGCTATCACAACAGTATACCAGCAGATATTTCAAGCGTGATTCAGGAAAAAAAAAAGTGGATTGAGAGGAGTCATTTCTGATGTCATATGGATCTCAGTTGAAAGAACACGATAAAAAAATGTTGAACTGTTTTATTGGCTCTACAAAGGCACTTAGTTGTTTGATCATAACAAATTATACATAACAATGTGAAGAACAGGTGATCTGAGACACTTACTAGGCTTCATACAGAAGCTATACACAAACCAATTGGCAGTTGACTAAACAGAACACGTATGTAAAACATGGTTTAGAATCAGGAACAGTTGTATTCTTTCTTACCATAAGTATTTAGTCTGCTTGCTAATCAAATGATTCACTAGTCTGCACTATATGAAGAGGAATAAAGGATTTGATTTAAAGTAAAACCCATAACAACCCATAGTATACTTGTGATACAACCTTGTTTGCTGAAAGAACTGCTTAAAACACTAATGGAAAACATTTACAGAACTGTTTTTAGTATGGATTACATTTCTATATGGATAAGTTAAAAACTGCTAGGTCGTTCCAGGTCTCATATGCCTGAATTTGTTTAAATGTGTGTTTAATGTCAGTTGGTGCGTGCAGATAAGTAATACATATATAGTTGTTTTCTTAAGGTGGCTTAACAATAATAGTACAAGATCCAGTCAAACCAATGAGTGACTTCCAGTGACTTCTAAGTGGTCTGCTGACACTGAAATTCACACCAGAGAAGTCACCTCTGAAGGTGAATTTCAGATTGGTAAACTTCACAGATTTTTGAAGGACACAGACAATAATGGAGACTTACTGTGAACCAAGTTTTAAGAAAAAAATAAAACTACATTAGGGAGAAAAAGTGCCAGAAAGTTGTGCCATGAATTTTTTCCCCTCATCATAACAAGGCAAATGTTCATTATTTTAGTGCAGCAAAAACTGTCATATAAGAACCTAATCTATTGCTGAGCCCCGGTGGCATAGTGGTTGTGTGTGGGACTGCAGCAAACTCGGTTGCTGGTTCAAATCTAGCAGCAGCTTGCCAGGAGCAAGGCTGGGCCTCCTACTCGCACCAGAGGGCAGTGATGCCAAAAAAAAAAAAAAGAATCTGGTCTATCAATCCTATAGCTAACATCTTGCCTCTTCAGATTCTTTACATTCCCCAAGTTCAAAGAACATTTAAAAGCAATATAAATAGAGTGCCTCAAGCAAGTCAAAGCTACTGCTTTGACTTTGTATAAATTGTAGAATGTACTGGATATTTTTTTTTCTGAAAAATTTTGGGGAGATACAAACACAGCTTTCAGAAATGAGTAGACATATATGACAGATATATTCAGAGGGTATATTTAAAGCTTGGTGTTTTTGTTTCATAAATGATGCTATGATCTTGTAGCAATACTTTTGTCTTACCTTTCTATGTTGATGAGGATATACATGCACAAACACACGCACCCTGTTGGCATCATACTATATCATCCTGGGCAACATCTCATCATATATGTCTGGATCTGACGCTCTATGAAACATATTATATTGATCAATTCAAGGATGTATAGGAACAGACCGCTCTTTTGTGACATGTACCAACATACTCTATTTTGAACTATATTAGAATTTTACTATGTTTTAATGTATCCAATTGTCAAGAATTATATGCATAATAAGGTAAGTAAGTTCTGGTTGTTAGGTACCATTGAGTCAATTCCTACCATAGCAGACCTGCACACCACAGAACAAAACACCACCTGGACCTGCGTCAGCCTCACACTGGTTCCTATGCCTGAGCCCATTGTTACAATGGATGTGTCAATTCATCTGATGGAGAACTCCCTCTTTTTCACTGCCCCTCCACTTTCCTAAGCATGCTCTCTCTCTCCAGTGACTAGTCTCTCCTGAGAACATGTCCACAGTTTGTAAGATGAAGGTATACTGCACACTATATGCTAAGACAAGCATTTGCCCAAGAGTTGAGTATTATCTGTTCTGGGACGCATCCATATGCTACCTAAAGACATTAACGTCTTAATGGTCTTGTTCCTACTTTAGGCCAAGAATGGTGTGAATGCAAATGTCTGCAGGAAAGAAGTGTTCCATTAATCCAGTGTCTCTTTTTGAAGGGGACACCCACACTGAGAACATTTTATGCTGGGATCCTTTGATAATGAGAGTAATAGTAAAGATGCCAGGGAGAGTGCCCCACCACCCCAAGAGAGGGACTCATTTAGAGAGTTTGGTCTTCAGAAGGAAGAGAAGTGATTTGCACATATGGATGAAATAAATGTTTCACTAAGGAGATGCCATGTGCATTTAGTTTAGAAAGATCCTGTGTATGAGAAAGTAATCCTGATTTACAAATGCAGATATTGAAGATTCTTACATGTTTTATCGAAACACTATCTAACATGCAATGGTATTGAAATTAGAACTTGAAGATGGAAACACCCTATATTTTCTACCAATTCCATGACAATTGAAATATTATGTTTCATGGAGGTTTATGAAAAATTAAGGAACAGCAAACGAGAAAACATTATCATTCATGTGTGCTAAAATGTGATTTTGGAAAACACTGATACTTATGTAATACTGATTTTGGGGTTATAAATTATAAAGGATTATATTGTTTTTACTGAATTTCAATGAAATGTGAGAAGTTTCCTTAAATAAAGTTATGCAGAGAAATACTGTCCATATCCTTGATCACCATTCAAAGTTAAGACAGATTTTTAAATTTCTTCTGCAAAGAAGACTCCAGGAACTTCAGGCCTTTGATCTAGGGAAAAGCAAATTGATGATCTGTCATGGACCTTGAATGGAGGAAACACTATACTTGTAGGATACCATTTAATTATCCAGTCCATTTTCTTTGCTGCATAGGTTCACTTGGGACTGGAGTCAACTCCAGTTGCTAGTGCTGTTGTTATATGCCATTGAGTTGGTTCTGACGTATACAGACCTTTTATATAACAGAGGGAAACGCAACCAAGCCCTGTGTCATCTTCACAATAGCTATTATGTTTGAGCCAATTGTTGTAACTGCAGTGTCAATCCATCTACTTGAGGTTCTTCATTTTTTACTGCCTCCTTACCAAGCATGCGCTCCTTCTCTGCTGACATGTCCGAAAAACATGAGATGAAATCTTGCCAACCTTGCCTTTTAGGAGTTTTCTGGCTCTTCTTATTTCAAGACAGACTTGTTGGTTCTTTTGGAATTTCACTGCACTTTCAATATTCTTCTCCAGTACCATAATTCAAGTGCATTGATTCTTCTTTGG
Organism: Nesogale talazaci; assembly: GCA_004026705.1. Taxonomy (NCBI): domain Eukaryota; kingdom Metazoa; phylum Chordata; class Mammalia; order Afrosoricida; family Tenrecidae; genus Nesogale; species Nesogale talazaci. The sequence goes on from PVJH01026642.1 coordinate 16,498, forward strand.
CTTTCTTTATCCAAAGTCCACTTTCACATACCTATGATGCAATTGAAAATGCAAAGGCTAATGGAAATCACACCGTAGTCTACAAATAACTTCCTTGCTTCTCAACATTTTAAAGAAGTCTTGTACAGCAGATTCAACAAAACAGTGCCTCATGTAATCTCTTGACCGATGCTTCCAAGATCCAAGCAAGACAAAAGTCTTGACAAGTTCAAGCTTTTCTGCATTTACCATGATGCTGCTTATTGGTCCGCTTGTAAGGATTTGGGATTTCTTTACACTGATAGTAATCCATACTGAAGGTAATTCTGGATCTTTATCATTAAATGCTTTAATTCCTCCTCACTTTTGGGAAGAAGGTTGTGTCATCTGCATATTATTGATTGTTAGTAAGCCTCCCTCCCACCCTGCTATCTTGTTCTTCATATAATCCAGCAGAGGTTTAATTATAGAAAGTAACCAGATATTTGGAACGAGTACTCACCTACACAGCTAATATAAAATCTCCAAACATCCAGAAGAGTTTGGTCACTCATGGAACTATTTTTATTTCTGCTGTTCACTTTAATTTCACTTTCTATATTTTCATTCACATGTTGCTGATATTTCTCTTAGTTTAATGCTCTCTGCAACTCAAAGCATACACTCTATTCCCCCTTTTCATTTTTCTCCAGATGCTTGAATTTCTATTTTCTTCCCTGCTGACATTTTTCAACCTATGTTCAGCTAGCCAGAGATTAAATTTCAACTTAATCTATCCTCTCTCCCATCCTTCAAGCACTTCAATATAAACTAAAATATTACTTGCCAGCCATGGGGAAATCATGTGTTGATTTCTTTTTCTTTTTGTCAGATTGCTGTGTCCACTGTTTGCATTACTTAAATACTTCATGAAATGTCCTCCTGTCACTATGGAGACATCACCCATATGTACACCTATGGGCACTTTACTTGGATTGCATGTGGTCTATCCATCTAGTCTGGCCTTCTGAAACCATGTTTAGAGTTTGTACCATGATTGCAGCATTTTAACTTCTTCATGTATATATACTTTTTAATAACTTTAAATATAACCAGGTAGGGAAATAGGTGAAGCAGCTAGTATGTTCCGTAATTTTCAGATTCAAACATGGGCACAGTATATGTCCACATAGTCATATTAATTAGGGATGAGATCAATACCTAATTTTAGCTGTTTCCTCCAAGTCCTAGACTCTTTATTTCATTCCAAAATGTTGCAGCATACATTTATTTTATTTTAAAAATGAATGTAAGTTGATTGTAGTTAGTGCATCGTATACTTATTCCAGAAAAAACAAAACAATCAACCAAACAAACAAAAAAAAAACCCAAGCATGTAGCACTTTTCAATGTCTTTTTCTGAATAGCTACCTGGTTAGTTAATACAAACCATTATTTTATTAATGTGGTATATTCCCCATTCTGTAGTTTTCCCCATAGAATTCGTGCTCTTATCTTATTCTCATGCCCCAAAAGAGAGAAAAAAACACTTTGCTCTTCCAGAACCTATAAAAGGTGGAAACCTCCCTATGAAGGATAAATCCAATAATTTCCACTAAAATGAATAATAGAAAAATGAAACAACCACACCCCGATGATGGTGGAAAGCTTGTAAATCCCAGAACAATAAATTAATCCCTTGAGATCTAATGCTCACAGATTTCCCCGGATTCCCAGGAAGGTAAATACTTTGTGTTTGGCTTAACATTTTGGCATATGATTCCTTTATTTAAGTGCCCTCTCTAATCTGGGAAAACAAAAGAAAACCAAAAGCTACTTAAGATTAGACCAGTAGATGGCTCTCCAATTCCTGATTTATGAAAGGAGAAAATGGAGCTAATGCTTTTTTGACTTCTGGTGAACAGATTTGATTTGATTGCACCAATGACAGGAATAAACTTCATGCAGACTTGCTGAAGTGGGACACTTTATGTTGTTTTGTCATGGAGCTTAAAATGGGAAAGCTATTCTTGACCCTTCTCGTCCTTGACAAGTTTCAGAGATTGTTGAAGGAATCAGCGGCAGCAAGGAAGACAATTTGTTCGACTCTGAATAACAGTGGCTTCATCAGTGCCCCATCACATCTTCCCCAGGATTTCAGTTACCAGCAGAACTGGAACTAATAGCAAAAAATGGAAACGCTTCTTATTGTTAGGTGGCGGCAGGCTGCCCATCACAGGAGGACACATGTGACATAACCGCAAAGATATAGGACTTCTTTGTGTTAGATACAATGGATAGAAATCTTGAAAAATTTACAAATGTGAGAAATTAAAAAGAGGAATGTCAATTTATCCATGCCAGGTAGCATTCTATTTGTATGTGTGTGTTGAAATAACAATAGTATGAGGAACAGATCGCAATGATCGACATCTTTACCACCCCCCAGTGTCCCACCCCCACAGGGTGATGAACAACAGAAGCATGGGTGAAGGGAGACAGCAGGCAGTGTAATAAAAATAGTAACTTATTATTTATCAAGTATTCATGAGGGTGGGGCAGGGGAAGGAGGAGAAAACAGAAGAGCCTATACCAAAGGTTCAAGTAGAAAGAGAAATATATATATATTTACTGTCCCCTCTTGGGAGTAGGAGACCCAGCCTTTGTCCTGGAGAGCTGCTGCTGGACTTGAACCACCAACCCTGTGGGCTAGAGTCCCATACTCAACCACTATGCCACCAGGGCTCAGCCTGAAAATATTTTGAAAATGGCAGCATATTTGCAGATATGCTCGCTACAATGCAATGGATGTATGGATAAGACCTATAAGAGTCCCCAATAAAATGATTTCTTAAAACAATTTAAATAATAATAATAAAGGAGGAAAAGGAAATAACTAATAATAAAGCTTGAAAGCAAAGAAAGTAATGTTTTTAAGGTTTGGGGGACACTCTATCCAAATATTAAAGTTAAAAGAAGAAAAATCACATTTATCAATAGATACATAAGTTTATCTGAATAAACACATTTGTACACATAATGCTGTAACTGTTCTGGGAAAGATAACATTCCCTCCTTGTTCAGGAAACAGACAGTGGTTCTCAACTTGTGGGCCACGACCCCTTTGGGGGTCAAATGACCCTTTCACAGGGGTCGCCCACTGCATAACAGTAGCAAAGTGACAATGATGAAGTAGCAATGAAAATAACTTTATGATTGGGGGTCACCACAACATGAGGAACTGTATTAAAGAGTTATGGCATTAGGAGGGTTGAGAACCACTCCATTAAGGAGTCCTGACTACTTGTGGGTTATATGCGATGTGTCAATGGCAAACACTCTTTCATTTTGCATTCCCCATCAGAGAACAAGGAGGCTTTCCAGTCTCATAGCGGCTAGCCAGGACACCTATGGGGGCAGGGCTACCCTGTTTGGCAGGGTAGCAGTGAATCCAGGGGATCGTGAGCTTCTGCTGTGGCAGTTGTGCTCTGTTTGTTTATATATCAATTGCATGCTGTATATCCTTTTCAGAAGCCGGATTGGTAAAATCTTTGAAATATACTTGGCAGATGGTAAACATGCTGCACGTGAGAATGTACTTCTGTGTTTTGAGAGGTGGCTTATTTCAGCATCACATCTTTCAAGCCAGAGAGCAAGCCCAAGATGCTGGCATCAGAAGAATTCATACCTACAGATGAAGAATTCTTCAGGAATTTTATACTGGAAAGAGTGTGCCACATATGCATAGCTTTACTTTCACAGTAACTTTATGACGCACGGAAGGATTTAGAATGTGGTTCACTTCCATAGAAACAGCAGTATGCATTTTCAGGTGGAGTGGCCTAGCCAAATGTCCATTTATACAGGAAATCCCCATGGATAGGACACAGTTGTACTATTTTACATGGCTCATTGCCTCATAAGGTTAGGATGAAATATGGCTGATCACAATAATTCATTTGCAGTTATTTGTGGGTATTTTGATGATCTTGAATATGCCAGGTTCTTTTAGGATAAAGAAATCTGATTTAAGCAGGAACAGATACAGCAAGATATCAAGTTGTCCGGTTTTAATTGGTACTCACAAAGTCCCAGGCTCCCTATCAGAAGACTCCAAATGCTTCAATCCTGGATTTGGCCCCTTTTTCCTGCTAAGATTCTGAGAAGGGGTATATGCCACTGTGTGTAACAATTTGTTAACTTCCAAATTCACATATAATGAAAAGGATGGTGCTTATCCAGAACTCCATAGGTAACTGGAACTACTGGCATAAAGTCTTAAACCAGCAGTTCTCAACCTGTGAGTTATGACCTCTTTGCGGGTCAAACGACCCTTTCAATAGGGTTACCCGATTCATGAGAATATTAAAATTACAGTTATGAAGTGGCAATGAAAATAGTTTTATGAGGAACTGTATTAAAGGGTCACAGAATTAGAATGGTTGAGAACCACTGCCTTAAATGCTAGGGTTGAAAGGCTATCTCTATTTTCTTCCCTATTTATTTTTACTATTGTTATATTGATCAAATTTGAGTAAATATCTTGAAAAGAACAGATCATTTTGATTATTTCTATAGCAGAGACTTATTAAGCCCTCGACTGAGTTGAGTTTCAGAAAACCAAAAAACACATGGATGAGGTGGGCTTCCTTGTTGTTTAGAATATTTTGGATAATCTGAGAGGTGTGCAGACTAACTCAACCCAAAGAAATAAATCTATTACTTGCTGTTTACCTGAAGTATACTTGGGGACAGAAAGGGAGTAGAACAGTGATTCTCAACCTTCTGAATGCTGTGACCCTTTAATACAGTTCCTTATGTTGTGGTGACCTCCTCCCACCATAAAATTATTTTTGTCGCTACTTCATAGTGGTAATTTTTCTACTTTTATGAATTAGTTGGGACCCACAGATTGAGAATGGCTCGGATCCACAATCAGTGATCATGAAAGCAGAAATCAAGAGATCAATGGCACCTTGCATTGGGTGAATCTGCTGCACAGGGCCTCTTTAAAGAGTTGAAAAGCAAGGACTTTACTTTGAAGACTAAGATACACTTGACCTAAGCCATGGTATTTTCTTTTTTTTTGGGGGGGGCAATCACTCTCCTCTGGTGGTCGTGGGAGCTACCCAGCCTTGCACCTGAAGAACTGCTGCTGGATTTGAACCACCTAGCCAATGGGCCGCAGTCCCGCACTCAACCACCATGCCACAGGGGCTCAGCCTGCCATGGTATTTTCAATGATGTGATATGCATGTGAAAGTTGGACCTTAACTAAAGAAGATGGAAAAAGAATCGATTCATTTGAATTGTGGTGCCGGTGAAGAATATTGAGAGTACCATAGACTGACAAAAGGACAAACAAACATACCTTGCCAGAAGTTTAACTTGAATGCTGCCAAGAGACCAGGATGGTGAGACTTCGCCTGACATACTTTGGACCCGAAGTTAAGAAGACCATTCTCGAGGCATGACGGCCACCCATAGGCGGAAGCATGTGAGGATGACAAACGATACTACATTCTGTTGTATGAGATGGAACGGCCTGTATGGCACCTAAAGTTGAGAAAACACACTGGGGCAGTTCTACCCAGACTTACAGAGTCACGATGAGGTGGCATCAATTCACTGGTAGTGAGAACATTTCCATCTAAAATCCTGCACTCTTCCTTTATACCATGCCAAAGTTGCAATTTTGATGCCCTTGAGAGATTCAAATCATCCTTTTAAGTATTTTCTGAGTTTAAAAAACTAAAAAAAAAACCCAAATGGTTAAAGCCATGGCTGTAGGGTGGCTGCAACAAGTTTTCCCTCAAAAGTTATCAGAGTGCAATCCTTACTACCTTTTAAAAATGAGCAGGCACATGATAAAAAAATAATCCCTTGGCATAGCTTTCAAGTCTTATTACCAATACTGTTGTTTGCCCAAATATCTACATAATAGCTCCCAATGATCATACTGTGTTTTTTCAGGAAATCTTTCAATATTGTCCCTTTGAAAATGAAACAATAACAAAATAGCAACAGCAACACAACTAGTCGCCATAACCTTCTGAACTGACTTCTCTACCTTAACTGACTCAGCGAATCCCCTTAGAAACCACTTTGCTGATTGGATTGTTTTGAAGGCACATTAATAAGACTACATCTCTACATCCTCAGAAAGTAGACATCGACTACTTAAACTTTTTTTTTAATGAAGCCATACATTTATGAACTGGGACTCTAGAAACAATACCTCAGACTTACTATCTTTTAACTTGTAGAGTGATAAAAATTAGTGTGAATTCATCTTATACTTATAAAAATACAAATTAGGCAAAGCTAAACAGCATGTCTGGGTTGACTGGAGATATGAATTCATAGACACTCAGGTGTATAAGAGAGAGCTTTATCAAGGGAAACAGAGTAATGAAGTCCCAGGGTGTGGTACCCCATCAGACACAACTGGAAAACACTTCTAAAGATGAACAAACATGTCTTGAACTACTCACAAGCTTTTCTATTCTTTTATTTTTTGTCTTTGATTTTTGTTGTTGTTTTGTTTTCTTTTGTTGCTTTGCTTTTCTCTGTCTTGTTTTTTGTGTGTAGTATTATCTCTGTCGCTCTATCTAGATAAGGTAGGTGAGATAAACTATCTGGATGAGAAAACAACAGGACTGAAAGTTCTGGGGAGAACATCGGAAAAAGGGAGTTGGGGGAAAGGAATTAGGATCTAATAAACCCAGGGAAAAAGGAATGATAAGTGATCTAAAATCAATAGCAAGGAAGGTGTAGGAGATTTGGTAGGACTTGGTCAAGGGCAAGGTAACCAAGAGAAATTATTAAAAGCCAAATGAAGGCTGACCACGTTAGTGGTAAAATGGGAAAGTAAATGGAGATAGAGGAAAGTTCTAGACGACAAAGGGCAATTATCAAGGTCTAAGTACAGGCATGTACATATGTAAATATATTTACATATCATGATGGAGGAATAGCTCTATGTGCATATATTTATCAGACTAGTAATAAAGTAGCAGATGGACATTTGGCCCCTCCTACTCAAATGCTCCCTCAATGCAAAAACACTTTGTTCTATTAAATTGGCATTCCATGATGGTCACCCTCCTAACACGATCACCAAAGACAAAGTAGGTACATAAGCAAATGCGATGAAGAAAGCTGACATTGCCCCATTATCAAAACATATTGCACCTTGGGTCTTAAAGATTTGAAGATAAATAAGTGGTCATCTAACTGAGAAGCAACAAAGTCTACATGGAAGAAGCACACCAACCAGTGTGATCACGAGGTGTTGATAGGATCAGTAGCAGGCATCAAAGAATGAAAGATCATATCATTGTGAATGAGGGGAAGTTCGGCATGGGAACTCAAAACCCATCTCTAGGCAACTGATCATCTCCTTACAGAAGGGTTGAGGGGAGGAGATGAGCCAGTCAGGATGCCATATACCACCTATGAAACAGACACCTTTCCTCAAGTTCTCCAATGCTTCCTCCCCCAACTATCATGATCCCAATTCTAACTTACAAATCCAGCTAGACTAGAACATGTACACAGATATAGATAAGAGCTGGAAACACAGTAAACCTAGGACAGATAAACCCATCAGGACCAATAACGAGAGTAATGATACCAGGATTGTAAGGGGAAAGTGGGTGAGAAAGGGGGAATTGATCACAAGGATCTACATATAACCTCCTCCCTGTGGGAGGTACAAGAGAAAAGTGGGTGAAGGGAGACATCGGACAATGTAAGACATGAAGAAATAATAATAATTTATAAACTATTAAGAGTTCATGAGGGAGGGGGAAGAGGGAGGGAGGGGATGAAAACATGAGCTGATAACAAGGGCTCAAGTAGACAGAACATATTTAGAGAATGAGGATGACACCAAATATACAAATATGCTTAACACAATGGAGCATGTATGAATTGTGAAAAGAGTTGTATGTGTCCCCAATAAAATGAATTTAAAAATAGAGCTTTATAGCAAAGAGTAATTTTATATTAAGATAACATCCCAGCCCAGTCCATATCAACCCATAAGTGTACTATTATCCCATATGCCAGTAATAGTCTAACATTTCTCCTCAGATTCATGCAACACATGCAATGGAATATCATAGTCCAGTGGTTGGAAAATCTTGTAGATCCATCTGCCGAGGAAGCATCCCAGCAATGGTATGTGTCTCCACATGGCTCCTCCAGCTCCAGCGTACTGGTTCAAACAAAGTAGCTCTATGTGTCTTATGAACAGGAAGACCAAGCAGAGAGTGAATGTGAAAATAACCTCAGTGAGTTATTTATCTCCTCTGTGCCTCCACAATCAATTCATCAAGCTGCAACCTGATTGACAGGCTAGACTCCACCCTTTGACACTGCACTTTTAGTTGGTCTCCTTAATTGCTGGGAAATTAATCATCTTATTGGAGAATTCATAGCAGCAGGTGAAACTAAGCTAGTGTAACATCCACATTAGAAGTGCCTTTTCAGATGCCTTGGAACTGAGGATGAAGGTATAAACTCAAACATATAAAGAATATAATGTCCACCTTCTAAAAAGAGTTGTGCCAAAGACTACATGTAGACATCCTTTGCTCCATGCTTGTCATGGACAAAATGTGCCGCCTAACTTTTACTCAGCCTCTTTACTCCCAGATTTGATAAATTAAGAAGAATAAGAGAAGGGTCTTCAGATTTGAGAAACTTTGACCCAAGGAGTGCTAGGGTTTTCCTCTGTCCCACAGGTGGGAAACCATGCTTTCTGCTTTTACACTTTGGATGGGAGGACACCAAGAGAATCATCCAAAGATATAATATGAAAGGTTTCTGCAAGAATGGGAAAACAGTATCTCCTTCTCACATTGACATAATTTTATACAGCAATCTTGTTATATTTTCTACATCTACCTGATTAAGAGGAGGTAAAAAACTCTAAAAGGTCTACCTGAGCACAGCACCAGACAGAGGCAAATCAAGGAATATCCTACTCTGAGTTTAACAACTAAGAATGACTATTTTGTGAAGTCAGATGTTTGCTACAGTAGATAATATTGCACATGTTCTTTGGGTGCTAACTCACCCCAGACGTTGAGTTATCTGGTGAGAGAACCTCGTTCTCTAATGTCTGTGGTATATTGATGCAAGCAGACATGTGCCATTGCAGCACTGTTCACAAATGCCAACAGGTAGAAATTAAATGTGACATACACTTAGTAGAAAATACTACTCAGCCACCAGCAGAAATAAAGTCTGATGCATGTTCTAGCATAGATTAATCCTACAAACATTATACTGAGTCCATTAGATCAATCACAATAGGAAAGTGGTTGTTTGAGCCTATTTATATGAAATAGCTCAAAGGGGAAAATGTATAGAGACCCGGTTTGTTAATAGTTCAAATGATGGAATCAGAGAAGGGGAGTCATTGTTTAGGAAGCATCATGTTCCTCCTTAAGGTGATGGAAAAATTGTCAAGGACGTGCTTGATGGCTGCACAACTTGATGAAAATAATGAGGCTTACTCAGTTACAAAAGTTAAGTGTGTGGAATAAGTAAATAATGTGTTGAATAAATAATTTTAAAGTTTATGAATTATCCTATTGGGGAGTCAAGTATGGATGTATAGCCTCATTTAAGGGAGCACATCTCAAAGTTCATTGAGAAGCATCCAGGGTTGGGTGCAAATGAGAGCTGACATTAGGCACGAGCAGCTAAATTGGAGCTATTTTAATTTGACTCAACTGAACTTAACAACTTCATAATACAGAAAAGGTATGGGACTGGCCCCAAAATTGTTACTTCATTTTCTAATGAAGCTGGGATGTAAAATTCAATAGAGCTGTGTTGAAGACTATTGTTGGGCAAAAACCAACTGCCCATATTGTGCCCCATATGTTCTGCTAAGAGTGGCTGTGGCCATATCCTTCAAAACACATGAACCTAAGGTCATTAGCTCATTATTTATTTTGATTCCTCATTGTCCTGTTCTTCACTCTAAACCTAAATGCTTTGTTACTCTACCTATGAGAGCTGTTCAATTCTTAAAGGAGCAAAATTGTTGACTTACACATATGAGACCAGGGAAGACACTGGTTTTATGACCAATGCTTAAATATTCCTTTTGCTTCTAGGCAACTCAAAAAATTAAGAACAGATTTTACCAAAGCAGTTACTGAGCCATACTTATGTCACTTGCTCATCTGATTTCCATTATAACATTCAGAGAATTCACAGCTGAGCACTTTCCACCATCTTCCTCATTTTTGGTGGAGTCCAAAATGCTTGTATCTCTCTCTGTGGTAAACCAGTTTGAAAAGAATCAGGACTCCAGGGGAGAGGTGGAAGAGTGGAAGGAAAGAGAAAGTGAGCATGCCAATTGCTATTAAATAAATTAGAAACTGTTGAGAAAGGGCGTTTATACCACAATGTGATTGCATTTACCACTGGAATGTCTTTAGAGGGTGTATTTAGGAACACATTTTTGCTTCACAGTCATGTCAAAAAGTCTGGACTGTACTCTATCACTGTCGAGTGTGAAGTAGGAGGGAGAATAGGAGGGCTAAAATTAGTAGGCAGTAAGTATTTGAAAGATGTTTGATTGTCTTCCTTGGTTGGCAAACATTAGGCAATGACATTGCAGCACAGACTACATACATGCACAAAATCTTTATGACTATGGCACACTTATACAGCTTGCTTCCCCCACAGAGAAAGCATGTCAGTCCTCAGCACATGAAAAATTTGATTAAACTTGATTCACCAAATTGTTTATTTTCTGCAAATAAGAGAGATCTAACTCTCTCAGGTTGAAACACAATTTTCTTTACTTGTTCTATTTCAAATAAAAAGAGAAAGAAAACCATAAAAACTAAAATGTTATTCATAGACTTCAAATATATTTTTGTTTATGGTTTGCACATGTGGTACACATTATTTAAAACTGAAGTCCTAGAAATTCTGCCCTCTGAATACATTTTGACAGTAATATTGGGTGAGGAAGTAGTCATTTTCCATTTCAAGTTTTATAGAAATTCTCATAAGGAACATGCCTATTTGTGTAAATAAATCAAGATGCCATCGTGGGAAATGGACCCTTCTTTCTGACTGAGAAAAATCTACCACTGATTTGAGGGTGCAAAAGAGAAAAGAGAACTAATGATAACCAATTCAATTTGTGAACAAATTATGTGATCTATACAGACAGATTCAACTGGCAAGATACTGTGGAAAGCAATAATTTGGGATAAATTGATAACACAAATAAATACATACTGTTAGCATGCAAAAAACTTTTATAAGGCAGCATGAGGTTTTTATCAGGCATGACCAAAGTCTTCACAACGCCTATCTGACATGTAGCATTGCTCTCATGATCCTGTAGTTTAAAAGAAAAGGAAAGAAAGATGATCCTATTCTCTTTGCAATACATTTTTCTTCTGATTTGTAATTTCCACTACCTGCACCTCAGTATTGACTATGAGGGCAGGCAGGAAATGGAACACAATAGTGACTGGAAAACCCCCTGCAAATCTTTGTTTCAATTGGCATTCCACAGTGCTCCCAGACAATTAGGGATCCAGAGGCGTCTGCAGAGTGTAGACACCAAATACTCTCATCTGAACTCTGCTGGGATAAGTATCACCTTGGGGTGGTGAAAAGTTGACACATTTTTTAGCTTCAAAGTCAAATAATAAAATAATACGTAGCTTCTAAATTATACCCACCCCTACCACCACATGCTCAAATATTAACATATCTGTGACAAAAACAAGGCAGGTTTCTTCACAATCACTTATCTGATTGGTGTCTGTGTTAGTCTGGGTAGGCTAGAGAAGCAAATTAATAAATGTGCATACATGAATAAGAAAACTTTATATACAAGAGGAAAAGAACATTGAGAAAAGATCCCAGGCCAGTCCAGTCCAAGTTCACAAGTCCAATATTAGCCCATGTGTTCAACAGCAATCTACAAAGTCCTCTACAGACTCACAAAGCACATGCAACGACACCAAGACAATCACAGGTCAGTAGGTGCAGAGTCTTCTGTATCCAGTGGTGGTAGAAGCATTTCAATGTTGGCAGGAGTCTCCCCTTGGCTCCTCCATTTTCCAGGACTCAAGATCTATCAGCATGCTGCCATGTGTTTCATCAGCTGCAATGTCTCCCAGGGAGTGAGCATTGTCAGTCGAGTGTCTCCAAGGGAGTGAACCAAGATTCATAGTGTCTTCTGTCTTCAAGAAGGAGCTACCACATTTCCCAGAATTCTCAGGAGGCCATGCCCACACAGAGGTCTCATTGGCTTTCTCCAGATTGATAGTCTAGACTCCACCCCTACACTCTTAATCCTCAAATTGACATCAGATTAGATGACTGCTACATTGTTATCTTTAGGTCATTCAATTCTTAAGAAAACTTATATTTGATAGAAAACCTTTATAGGTCTTAAACACAATTATAGATTAATTGTTTAAGTTATTGCTATTAAACATTATATTATTATTACTCTTTTGTATCAGACAATAAGGAAAATGTGGCTCTTCACACCTTTTCTGTTGGGGCTGAAAACTCTGGTAGATTTGTGAGCAAGTCAGAAGCTACACAGTATAAGTGATAGTCATTTCAGAGATTCCATGCATATAAAAGTTGGATTATAGAAAAGGAAGATGGAAAATGAATTGATATTCTTGAATTATGGTGTTGGGGATGAATATTTGTTCTTAAGAGAACAAAACAAATCAGTCTCAGAAGACATACATCTAGGATATGCATGAGTGTCAAGATTTGGACTCACTGACTTAAGACATATTATCAGGAAAATCAATCACTAAAAAAGAGATCATATTTGATAAAATGACAGTGAATAACAGCATAGAAACACACAAGAAGTCTTGACATAATGTACTCTGACTTACAGTTACCAGGCTCACAATTGTGAGGCTCTCTGTTTCATAGTTCTCATTCTGATGGTTAGAAGAAAATTAGGGAAATGACAACATTCAGACTAGAGTCAAAAAAGGGTTTAAAAAAAGTGATTGACTTTAGTGACAGGCATATCTGGGAAGGATTCCCAAGGGCCATTAACTATTCCCAAAGGCCTGGTAGAATGTAGAGTGGAACATTTTATTCTGATCATTGTAACCTCCCAGGGTTGGCTGAATTTCAGGTAGGAATTTTGCTGTTATCTGTAGAGCACCTTCTCTTTCCAGGTAAGTGCATCCCTGCACCCTAGACTTCATGGTGTTTCCTTGTCTCAAAAGCTCAAGAGTTCATCAGCCATTATGGATGTAGGGTGAGTATCCTGTCTTT
>PVJH01026643.1:0-29766 GCA_004026705.1 Nesogale talazaci
ATCTATATAAAAAAGACAAAAAAGAAAGAGAAGTTCAGATCAGATGTCAGAGGAGACTGAAAACTGCTCTTACTAGAGCAGCTAGGGTAAATACAAAAAACGATGACTTCGGAGAGTTGAGCAGAAAATTTCAAAGGGAAACTTGAGAAGCTGAAGTAAAATATTATGATGAAATGTGAAAAGGCCTAGAGTTAAGCAAAAAAGTAAAAATATGTGCAGCATATCTAAAGTGAAAGAATTAATTAAATACTCAAGCATCAAGTTGTAATATTAAGATGTAATGAACAAAATACTGAATGATGCAGGAAGAATGAAAAGAATATGGAAAGAACACACAGTTACTATTCAAAAAAAGGTTGACATTCAAATATTTGAAGCAGTATATGAGCAAGAAACAATAATACTGAAGAAAGAAGTCCACGCTGCACTGAAAGCATTAGCCCAAAATAGGACTCCAGTGATTGATAGAATACCAATTAAAATGTGTTAGTCAGCTGTGAAGCATTGAAAACACTCGTTGGTCTATGTTAGGAAATTTTGAAGGAATCCAGCTTTGCATCATACTAATGAAAGATGACCCCCAAATGCACAAATTACAGAATAATATCAATGTTATCACATGCAAGTACAATTTTAAGGAAGATTATCAAATGACAGGTGCAGCATTACATTGACAGAGATCTGCCAGAGACTCTGGATGAATCTAAAAGACATAGAGCAAAAGGTATAACTATCAATGTCAGATGAATCTTAGCTGAAAGCAAAGACTATCATAAGATGTTTAAAACTCACTGACATCAAGTCAATTCTGACTCATCTTTACCTATGCTTTATTGTCTATGAAAAGATGTTCAATTTGTGGATCATAAAAAGGCTTTAAATATCCTTGAAAAAAACTAAGAATTCCAGAACACTTCATTGTGTTTATTTGGAAGTTATACATGAATCAAGAGACAAATTTATAAACAGAACAAGGAAATACAACATAATTAAAAATCAGAATAAGTCTTCATCTGAGTTGTATTCTCTCATCACACTAATTCAGTCTATATGCTGAGCAAACAATTGGAAAAAAAAACAGATTTATATAAAGAAGAATGAAACATCATGTGTTATTTTGGGTTGCCTAGAGAAACAATTTCATAAACATGCTTATCCATATAAAGGAGAGATTTATATACTTGAGGAATTGAACATTAAGAAAACATCTCAACATAGTCCAGTCCAAGGACTTTAGTCCAATGCTAGCTCATATGTCTGATATCCATCCAAACAGTCCTCTTCAGACTCATGAAACGCATGCAATGATGCCAAATGCAGAGTGATCACAAACCAGTGGGTAAAATGTCTTTGGATACAGTGGCATTGTAAGCATCTCAGAGCTGGCAGGCTTCTCCACATGGCTTCTCCAGTTCCCAGGGCATGGTGTCCATCAGCATAGTGGCATGGGTCCTGTCAGTAAAACATCAAGTGAGCAAGTGTCTCCTGTTTCTAAGAAGAAAGTATCAAATTCCCCAGAATTCCCAAAGGAGAAGACCTTGTCCACATAGAGGTCTCATAGATTATTTCCATGTTGACAGACTAGATTTCACCCTTAAATCTCTTTTTTTATGGGTTCAAAAAATCATTTTATTGGAGGCTCATACAGCTCTTATCACAATACATATATCCATCCATTCTGTCAAGCACATTTGTACATTTGCTGTCATCTTCATTTTCAAAACAGTTTCTTTCTACTTGAGCCCTTGGTATCAGCTCCTCATTTTTTTCCCCTTCTTCTCTCACCTCCCCTCCCTCATGAATTGTAGGAACAGGTCCAGCATGCAGGTAAGTGAGGGCGGCAGAATCAACCAATCTTGCACACAGACTCTGGAAACCAGGCTCTATAGCACTGAACTACCTCTATTACAGCTTTTGCTGGGCTTACACATGTTTCATTGACCAATAAAGAGATTGCTACAGGGCCCGCCACATCCAGACCCGGAAGTAGGGGTGGCAGAGAACAGGTTTGGGGAGGGACTAGAAGGCCATACCCATACATGGAGACAAGTGATACACAGGATAAGAAAGAGAGATTGTCCGGTCCCCATGATGACCAGACACCCAGAAGACTGCACCCAGAATACTACACCTTTGCAGAAACCTACCCCACAGGGGGAACAAGGCAAACAACAACAGGACCTGCTCCTTATGAAAGTAGACAATAACGGAGAACATTTTAGGGGTCATATGGTGGGAAAGAAATGTGGGCTGAGCCCCCAAATTGGATCTAATCAAGAAAGGAGTAGTACTGGTTAGATAGTGGGGAAGAGAGGAAGACTGGGGGGACACAGGGGAGGGGGAGAGGAAGGGCCTGGACAGACTCGCGGCTGGGGAGAACAATGAGTAGTCCACAGATGGTGGTGGGGACGGTGTGGGAGACCTGGTGGGGCCGAAGTAGGGGTAATGTAATAGAAAGTACTGAAACCCAAATGATGACCGAGTATGAGAGTGGAACAGGAGGAAGGTAGAAGGAAATAGAGGAAGGAAGTAAAAGGCAAAGGGCACTTACAGAGGTCTAAACACAGACATATACATATGTAAACATATGAAGGCTTCCTCTCCCCAACTGTCATGGTACCAGTTCTACAATACTGTGGATATGAGTAATGGAAATGTGGGGAACCCAGGACGAAAGAACCCCATGAGAATGAAGTGGGTTCTGTAGTGGGAATGAAGCTGCTGGATGGGTGGAGGGAAGGTGGGGTGAAGAGGGGGAGCCAACTTCAGGGACAGACACTGTGGGAGAAGCAAGGGGAGACATCAAACAGTGTAAGCTATGACAAAACAGTAATTTATATAGTATTGAGAGTTGGTGTGGGAGTGGGGAGCAAGCATGGTGGGGAAGGGATGGGGGGCTGAGGTCAGAGGCTCAGATGGAAAGGTAGAGGTTCAGAGAGCAATGACAGCTGCAATTGTGAAGAAGCATGGCACAATAAATGTATTTATGTGCTATGAGAAATGATGTATGAGCCCCCAATAAAATGATTAAACATGAAAAAAATAAAAACAAAAAATAGATATAGACTATAAAAAAATAAGGGAACCAGGAAGTATGTGAAAGAAGTTACCCTTAAAACTCTTAATCCTCAAATTGACACCAGATTAAGTGATTGCCACAGACCAGGATTTAAGAAAGCTTACTAAAATTATGCACATGATACTACCTTATTTACAGAAAGTGAGGGCTTAAAGCACTTACTGATGAAAATCAAGGATTGCAGTCTGAAGTATGGATTACATCTCAATATAAAGAAGACCAAAATCTTCCCAACTGGACCAAAAGGCAGCCTCATGATGAAAAGATTAAAGATTGAAGTTGTTATAGATTTCATCTTACTTGAATTCATAATCAATGCTCAATGCAGCAGCAGTCAAGAGATCAAATTACCATTGCACCGGGCAAATCTGCTGTGCAAGGTTTCTTTAGACTGTTGAAAAATAGTGAGGTTGCTTTGAGAACTAAGGTGGACCTGACCCAACCAATGATTTCCAATTGCCTCATACACATGTGAAAGCTGCCTATTGAATAAGGAAGACTGAAGAAGGATCCATGCATTTGAAGTATGATGCTGGTGAGGAACATTGAAGGTGCCACAGAATGCTGAAAGGACACTGTGTTAGGAGATGGATGGCTAGAGTGCTCCTAAAAGACAGGAATGGCAAGAACTTAGTCTTAAATACTTAGAGCATATCGCCAAGAAAGAGCAGTTCCTTGAGAAAGGCATCATATCTTGGTAAAGGGGAGGAGCAGTGAAAAGGATGAAGGACCTCAAGGAGATGAACTGGCACAGTGGCTACTCTACTGGGCTCAAGTGTAGGATCATTTGTGAGACTGACACAGGACTGGGTGGTGTTTCTTCCCTTGTATGTAGGGTTGCTATAAGTTAGAAACAACTTGATGGCACCTGACAACAAAAGGAAATTAATGATAGTGTGGTAGTTGTGAAATTGTCAATTTAAGGACTGAGTGTGAAGGGGTGGAGTGTAGCTTGTCAATCATATCATAGCCAATGAGTCCTCTGTGTGGACCAGCCTTATGAGAATTCTGAGAAATCCCAATTTTCCTCCTTGGTAGTAGGAGACACTTTCTGTCTTTGCTCACTTCCTGTGACACAACCCAGAGGAGAAGCCACATGGACGTACCCTGATTTATCCAAAACCCTGGACCTGAAGACTCCATGTAAAGACCCTTGTCAGTGTTGAGACGCTTCAATGCCACTGGATTTACAAAAATTCCCAACCATCGGTCTGTGATTTTCCTGCAGTCAGCATCATTGCATGTGCTTCATTCTGAAGAGGACTTTATAGATTGCTGTCAGACACTTGGACTAATATCAGACTCATGGGCTTAACGTGAACTAGGATGCTTTCTCAATGTTCAATGGCTCTTGTATATAAACCTCTCTTATATCCATATAAGTGTCTCCATTAATTTGTTTCTCTAGTCTACCCAGACTAACACAGATATCATTTCATAATGAATGCAGGGTGATGGGTCACCTTTCTTTGGGAAGGGTACCAATATGGATCATTTCCATTCAACTGACCAGGTAGCTGGGTTCTATTATGTCCAGGTTTAATTCATATTGACGGTTGTAATTTCCATTCTTCCTCAGTGTCTCAAGTCCTCTTTAGTCTGATTAACGCTATCTTTGATAATGCTAATGAATAATATTATACTGATATCATTTATGGGAAGAAGATGAGGCTCTCTACTCCCATAAAGACGTAGAGTCTTAGAAACCTAGGAAGATCTAGTCTGACCCATGGGGTCACCATGAGTCATAATAAAATCATTTGCTGTGACTTTTTGAACATCATATATTCAAAATACTAGAAATAAAGAATTATATTGGTACTGTGATTTTTCTTCACTCTCAAATTTATCAAGTTGAGATAATTCTTGGAAATACATGCTGTTTCTCCGTGTCATAGTCTCTGCTAGATAACTCAACCAATAGTACTCTGTATACTTTCCTCCCAGAATTTTGGGTTCCCCTTTTTGTTATATATATACACACACATATATTTATATATTCAACAGGTATATTATATATACATATATACACACATATATATTCAAACTAGTTACTGCCAAGTCCATGCCAACCCATGTAGAATTGTGCTCCATAGGAGTTTTCAGTGACAGATCTATCTGAAGTAGATTGTTTCTTTGGATGTACCTCTATATGGACACTACCTCCTATCTTTCAGGCAGCAGTCAACTAACCATGTTAGCTATTTGCACCAACCTGGGACTACAATCATGAATATTGTATCATTGTATTTTTAATTATTCACAAAATTTACAAAATATAGTTTTTGATATTTTCCTCAATATGCCATCATTTCTGTTGCTCAGTGAAGCTGTTGATAGCCTTTCTTTTTGAAAAAATATTATATTTATGATATGACATGCATATTCTAATCCCAAATTCTATAACCACTCTATTACCCAAGACGTTAACCACTACTGCTCCCTCCCCCATTCTCTCTCCTGTCATAGGCTCAGCAAACCATGCACAGTCTAACAGAACTCACATGCAGTCAAGGGCATGGCGCATGTGGTTGAAGAGTCTGGCAAGTCCCAGATCAGAACTTCTGAAGTCTATCTGTAGAATTTTCCTCATTTACACCAAATGGGACTATATCAAGACTGCAGAAGCTGGTAAACCAAAATCAGGAGATAATTCGGATTAGATCTAGAAATTAGAACTGGAGTTCAAGCAAAAGCAAGCTTGACACAGGAGAGAGAGCTACACAGGAGTCTAATGTAAGAGAGAGCATTTCCTCTAAGTTTTTCAGTGCATGTTGAGAAGGCTACAGATGTCATAGCCCAGCAGTTTATTTAGTTTGTTTTAAAGACAATAATTTACCAGGCAACTCAACGCTGATCTTCTGAACATGGTTAGTTGAGAAGGGCGAGTTGGACACAAAGGTGAATTCTTGCCCACATCTGGGGTTTTGATGAAGTTATATTCTTTGCTCTCTGAGGTCAAAGATTGCACAATGATTTCTTCTGGCCAGGTCTAGTGTCAGCAAATTCATGACCCCAGTTTGTTAGTCTGGGTAGACTCGAGGAACAAATTTCATAGACATGCATATGGATATAAGGAGAGGGTTTATATACAAAAGGAATGGAACATTGAGAAAGCATCCCATCCCAGTCCAGTTCAAAGTCATAAGTCCGATATTAGCCCATATGCCCAATATCAGTCTATAAACTCTCCTTCTGACTCATGAAGTCATAGGCCAGTGGGTGCAGAGGTCCGGCGCCGATAGGTATCTCCCCATGGCTCTTCGCTTCCAGGACCAATGGTCCACCAGCAGTATTCCGTGGTAGCAGAAGAAATTCATCACTCACAGGGGTCCCCTCAAGGCCTCTCCAACTTCAGAGGTCTGGTTCCATCAGGGCAAGGCTGTGTGGCTTCTACTCCAGTTTCTGTAGCTGTTCGGACACTGCCATTTTGTCTTGTCCATAATTCCTTGTCTCTGAGACTAACTGCCAACAACTGGGGAAGATAACTTCTCATCTTCATGGGGAAATATCGTGAGGTTTCCCAGGCATCTCAGGAGAAAGTCATGCCCACACAGAGGCCTCACTGGCTACTCAATGGCTAGCTCCAGATTAACAGGCTAGACTCCACCCCTACATCTCAATCATAAAATTAGCATAAGCATATCACCACCACACCCAGCCTCCTGCTTTTCTTATTTAAGTAATAAGCTCTTCCCCACTCCCAACTTGTTAACTAAGTTCATTTATTTATTTTTAAATCATTTTATTGAAGGCTCATATAACACTTATTATAATCCACACATACATCCATTGCATGCAAAGCACATTTGCATATTTGTTGCCATCATCATTCTCAAAACACTTTCTTTCCACTTAAGCTCTTTAGTTCTCAGTTTAACGCAGACAAAAATGATGAAGTCTAGTCTGCAGACCACACTTACAAAATGAAGAGTGGTGACTTCATTCTCTAGTAATATGGAAACTCAAAATATATCCCATTTTAATCATCTCTCACTAGATAATAGATAACAGACTTTAAGATCGGATTATAGTTTCATGTGTAGAGTCCCCAGAAATAATGAAGCCCAGTGCTATTGAGGCATTTCTAACTTACAGAAGCCCTGTGGTGCATGGTAGAACTGCCCCTGTGGTTTTCCAATACTGTAAATCTTTACTGGAGCAGAAAACGTAGTCTTTACTGGAGTAGAAAATGTAGTCTTTCGCCTGAACGTGGCGAGTGAATCCCAGTGGCAGGCATTGTGATAAGTTGCCCAACACTGTGCATCTAGGAGCCTCAGTGCATGCTAGAGTTGACATACTTACTATAAGGAGACATCCTTACTATAAGGAGAGCTGTGGCTGAAAGGCCATAAGAAATCATTTACTCTGTATCTTCTTTTTGTTGGGCATTTGTGCAATTTCTGATATTTTGTTAGTTTTTCCACTATGGTCCTTTAATTTTTTTGTTTTTGTTTTTGAGGCATCACTGCCCTCTGGTGGTGGTAGTAGGAGGCCCAGCCTTGCTGCTGGATTTGAACCTCCAACTCAGTGAGCCGCAGTCCCATGCACAACCACTATGCCACCGGGGCTCAGCCCATGGTTCCTTAATTTTATGGGACATTCCTATACTTGTCTATTTGGAAAATAAGCAAAATTTTACCCATAGTTTGTATGTTCTGAAAATTTTTTTCTACTTCCTTTGGGTCTTTTCTGACTCCTAATATCCCTGTAACACAAAGTAGAACTGCTCTGTGTGTTCTGGGGCTGCCAATCATTTACAGTGTCAGAAAGCCTCAACCTTCTCCCTTAGAGTGGCTGGGAGGTTTAACTGGCTGATTTTTTGGTTTATAGTCCAATGCACAACTCCCTACATTTCCAGGTTTTTTTGTGTAAATAACATCACTATTTTACTTCCTACACCTTAACTTTCTACTTTGAAACAGATATACTATTCTAGAACATTGGCGTCTAATCAAAGTCTTGCCAATCTTTGTCATGCTACTTAACCAAGTAAGTTTGCATTGTATTGTCTGAATCTGCATCTGGAAAACTGCAGATAACCTTATAATTATTATGCAGTGGGGCATTGCATGTCAAAAAATTGTGATAAATGTAAGATTTCATCAATAAGAGAGATTTGTTTTCCACCCACATTTCTGGAATAGAGGAGACAACCCATAAATAGCCATTCAAAGAAAAAAAGAGAATTAATAGATTGGTTATATTACAATAGGGTTAGGGGAAGTCTGAAATGTCTTTCTTGGCAGGTTTTTAGCTGTCCATAAAATGCGACTGCTTTTGAGCATAAAGGCACAACTGGATAAAACCCCAGCTGCAGTCCTTTTTCACATATCACTCGTTTCTGTCACACTGAAGTTCTCACAGTGACAGCTGCTAACAGTGACATCCTTCCACAGCCTCCACTATCTGCACACAGCTGGAGCTGTTCGATCATCAATTGCTGCTTCTAGATTGTGGTTCTCCTTTTGCGCCCTCTGCACCTGAGGTAATTTCTTCATAAGCTTTATGTGTGTAGCTATTCCCCTACTCTGGCTGCACTTCTAGTTTGCACTGTTCAACTCCTCTTATTCGACTATTCTTTAAGTAAACTGAAGCAATATAGACTGTTTAACACTTATTTCTCCTCAAAGAGAATATTTTTAAGTGGCTCCAAGCAAAATACTGGCTTGAATGAAGCTCTATAAATCACTAGCATGCGCTAGTGGACTCTGCTACTAAGTCCCTTGCTTGCACAGCCAGTAAATTGGTGAACATTACCTAAAAGGTTGAGTACCAAACTCACCTGGAAGTGTCATGGGAGACAAGTCTGGGAATCTGCCTCTGAAAAGGTACACAAAATCAGCTTGACTCTGAAATGACAAAAAGAAAAGAAAACCGTAGTGTTTAATTTCAAGAAACACTTATTAAATTTGAGCAAATGATCCTAATAGTGATGAAATAATACTTAGTTCAGATTAAAGAAATAAAAACAAATATTTATCATCCACAGGCATTTCAGAGCTGTTTTCCCAACCATCAAAAAATTTTAACATAAAGATCCTCTCCTAAGCTCAATATAATAGAGATCATACTTTATTACTACGTGTGCTGTGTTTATCATTATCCAACCTATGGAAGTTGAAAAATTAGCAGGAAAAAAGTGAAGCCACACACAAAAAAATGCTATTAGTTGTTAAGAGACTTCTGTGACATTTATCAATGTATCTTAGCTCCCATTACAAATCTTCCAAAAGCTGATTCCAGGAAGTATAGAAAAGACTTGCCAAACTCACATGTTCATGTGAACATGAGAAACGTATTGACAACTATTTTCTCTTTGAACAGATCCTTTTCCCTCTTTAAACTCTTTTTATTTAGTTATCACCATCTCAGTGGATAGCAATTTCATCTTTTTAGTTGTTTAGGTATAAGATATCCCAGTTAATCTCTTGTTTATCGCTTAAAATTATATATATATATATATATCAGTATATCTGCATGGCTCAATTTTAAAATATATTTAGAATAGGAGTAGACAAGATTTTTATAAATTAACAAATGACTAGATACCAAATACTAAAACTTTGCTGGCCATATGGCCTTTGGCAGTGGGAAAACAGAAATAGATTATGTGCAAACAAGGAAATACAAACTATGTAAGCTGTATTCCAATAAAATTTCACTTACAATGGCAGTTGAAGGGGCAGATCTAACCATTGGCAATAATTAACTGTTTCTGCATTTTTCATAGTTTTTTGTCAAGTGATAATCTCTCATTTGGACTTATTCTCAGCATGTCTAAAGCTGTGACTTCTTGCATGCTTCAGCAGGATCTAGAGGATCCCTTGAAATAGAAATACCACAACAGTTATTGAAAATTCACTGTTTATTAGTCACTATACATAGTTTAAATTCAGGAATCATCATGCATCATCATATGATCTTTGCATTATAGAACAAAGAAGTAAGCTAATATTATGAAATAAGCCTCATTTGGCCCCACATTTAATTACAGATAAAAAATGTGTGACTATCTTTGTTTCAAATTAAGCATTTCTATCGCATAATCTCATATGATTCCCATTTTCAAATGCTTGTGTAAGATCTGAAAATAAAAATAATTTATCATTTATCCAGGGGTCATGAGGGTGAAAGGTGGGTGAGGGAAGGGAAAAGGAGGCGCTGATACCAAGCGCTCAGATAGAAAGTAAATATTTCGAAAATGAAGGCAACACAGGGTTCATACAGCTGATGTGTGGGATATTGCCAGAGCTGAGAGAAACTCAATACAGAAATTTTTTTAAAAAGGAAAGAAAAAAAAATCTCCATTTTCATATAATTTACCAATTTACAACTCTATATAATTCCCATTAGCCACTACACAGGATAGTATTATTAAATCCCATTGGAAAAACCGTGTTAAATGATTTTAAGTAATTTGTCCAAGATTATATTTCTAAATGTGTGAGAGCAGTCTGATCCTCCAGCTTCAGGGTGCGATAGAGCGCGCCAGGCCATATTCTTAGCAATGGAGTGGTGATCAAGGAGCATGCCAGAACAGCTAGTCATCTTTACTCACACATGTTCTAATTTTAGACCCATGGAATCTCTCAATTGCTATAAATGTTATATTTCATAGAATTTACATTTAAAAACAATGATCTATAACTGCCCCCAAATCACATAATCGTTTGTACCTACCATTGTAAATTATCTTTTGATAATTCATTGAACTATGTACAAAACATAAGTGGCCAACATTTGCCATGCATTTGATAAAGTCAATGAGGCTGTTAATTATTTTATCATACTAGAATAATTTTATGGATAAGTGGTAGAATTAAATTTCTCCATTCAGGTATAGACATTGTTCCTGTTAGCCAGGGATCTGTGAGTAAAAGTGGAGCATTTGTTTCTTCATTTTGCCTAATATATTTGTTTTTATATTTTAAGTTTTTTTTAAAAAGTCTCATGACACACCACTATTTGACATCTAACTTCTGAATTCTCAATAGAAATGTCCCATTCTGTTCTCTATTGTAAGTATGTCCCTTTTATCTTATCTAGTCTCACAATTTCAAGGACTATTTCTATGGTAATGACAAATCATCTTTTTTTTAATTTATCATTTTATTGGGTGCTCATACATTGCTTTCCATCATACGTAGTTCAATACATAGTTACATACACTATACCAAGCACCCCGACTTGCCTGTCTTCATCGACGTTCTCCCAACATCTGCCCCTCCACTTGGACTCTTGATATGGGCCACCCTTCCTTTCCCCTCCCCCTTCCCCCCCAGTCCTCATTACTCCGCAATCATTATTGTTTTGTCATATCTTACACTGCCCAACATCTCCCCCTGCCCATTCCTCCCTACGTTAATCATCTTTTAAATTCTAGTATTGACTGCTCTCCAGCAGTCTATCCTAATATATCAAATTGTTTCCCCAACAGTTTCACTTTAATATTTAGTAAGCATTTCAGTCTTACAATGGCCAAGTAGAGTACTGATCATCCTTAGTAAATGCAACACTATTTACTTTGTTCCACAAATAGAAAGACATCTGGGTTGTCTTCTTGATTCCTTTATGCACCTCGGCAGCAGTGTGTAACTGTTACTGTGTGCTCTGAAGTCAAGTCTGGCTGACTCAAGTCAACCCCACGGGAGAGAGTAGCACTGCACCACAGTGACTGCACAACCAGAGACGCTAGAGAAAACGATGACCACTTAGGACAGTAAGATTTTGGGTAAACTTGGCTGGGCCAAGACTCTCCGCAGTTTGGCAGTAATTGCCCATGATATTAACGTAACACAACTTAATCCACGCTGTGAGCTGTCAGCAGTTGTGGTGGAGTCTAGTCCCAGGGTTCAGGTCTCAAACATTAATCCAATTAATTGGAAGAAAGACTCCTCAGGGATGTGGCCTACTCCTTTTTACACAGCCTCTGTGGGAAAGCTTGTCCGCAATGTCTGGATCCTGTGGCTGATTAATCAACCTTCTGTCATATTGCCTGCGGATCCCAGGAACCAACCATATTTTGACTTGGCATCTGCTAGCCAGTGATCTTCTGGCTTTGTCGTACTGCTTGTGTTCATTAGCTCCTGTGGCTACACAAGTCAAAAGAAACCTCTAATAACATTCCACCCACAAACTGGACCTGCATGTACGTCACTCTCTTCCCCAAGGAGGGAGCTATTTTTCTGGATGTAAATTTCTCTTTTTATGTACCTACATAAGTGTCTAAGATTTTACTTATCTACAGAACCGACCCTAATATATAACATCATTCTCCTATGGAAATTCTGATGGGTTCAAACCAATAACCACTTGGTTAGCAGCCCACAGCTTATCCACTGAACTACCAGGTTTCCTTCATGTATAAGAAGCAGTGTAGATGTTGCCTCTGTTAACCACACTTCCTACTTTAAATACCAGCCATGCTGCTCGAAGTCATTATTATCTCCCAGTTCATCCCTCTGATTCTAGACAGAGAAACCTAGTCTTCCACCTAAGACAAAACCAAAAACTCACCATAATTACTAAGTGTTCATCTTCCACTGAATGTTCTTTACTCTAACTCTTAAACCCATGATATTTGTCCTGAAAATCATCTACAGTTCTATTACTAAAAGGCAGAAAAGGAGAATGAATAGTCATAATTACCATGATCTCGTTGAAATTTATTATAAATTTAGCTAAATGTTTATGCTCCTTTGGATAGACTTCTCATTTTTATAGGTAATCTTTTGATTTAAGACTATTATTTTTTATTGAAAACAACAACATGCTGTTAATATGTCTGATGGTGTCTTGCCTGCTACTAACCTAAATCTTCTATGCTTTTATTAATTTTCTCTTTCTGTTTTGAATAGCTTTATAAACCTAGCATTTCCCAACCAATTAGCAGTAGATATATTAAAAACTAATCAATTAGAATAAAGCATTTACCATCCTAACCATCTATTCTGACTCATTTTAGCCCGACAGGAAGAGAACAGCTGCTGGCACCTCCCCAAGTCTGGGACTTGTTTTTCAGAGGGGAAAGCTTCCATTTTCTTCCTTAAAACTCCTGGTGGTTTCAACTGTTGACCCATTATTTAGTGGTCCAACTTTCATTTTCTATTTATTCTTTCAATTGCTTTCAATTTATTCTTTCTATTGCTTTCAATGTTGTTAACATTGTTTACATTTGATGGATCATTTTATTTTCAAACACTGATCTTTTCCTCCTTGTTTCTTCCTAAGGATATTCAGTGCTTTTTGTATTTTTTAATAACTTCCAAAATTGATACATCTGGGGTTCTTCTTGAGTACCACTCCCTCTACATTTAACTATTTAACTGCATTGCCTAAATATAAAAATGGTTCATTATTTCAAAGAAATAGCCTTCTATCTTAATGTTCTAGACTAGTACACTTTAATGAATGAATTCTGAGTTTTATGAAATTATTTAATTTCCTGTATGACAAGTGAAATGTGTGTCTCCTCCATTGAAAGTCATTAATTGGTAGATTACAATGATAACTTCTGTAATATTGAAATATCTTTATTTTTCTGTAGCAACTCTTAGGAAGTTTTTTATTATTATACACTGAATTTTTGAAGACTTTTCTGTGTTTGAGACTTCTTCAGATACATTGTTAATAGTTTTCATTTGTGTTCTAGAGTTGCCTAGTCTATGTCAAAGACACACAATAAAACTTCAATAAGCGGGAAAACATCCCATTGTGATATTTAAATATAGTAAAAAATTAAATAAGTTCAATAAGAGCTCTGTTGCCTAGAAGTCTTTGTGGATTTGTCATCTTTTGGGGACCCATATCTTTGACTTTTTTCCCCCCATTTCTTCCTTAATTTTATTTATTTAAAAAAAAAAGATGAAACAAAATATTTTACTGGAATTCAAGTGAAAGTTTTCAGGAAGAATCAGTTTTCCATCTAATTGTTTATACACAATCTTTGTTTTATGACAATAATTGCAAATTCTGCAAGTAACGGACTCCCTCCATTTTCTCTCCCATTTATTGCTTTCACTCAAACGTTTTTTCCTGTCCCTTCCTACCTTCTAAACTCTCTCCACAAATACTTCCCACACATATCAGGAGAAAGCCATGCCCACACAGAGGTCTCCTTGGCTACTCAATGATTATCCCCAGATTAACAAGCTAGACTCCACTCCTACATCTCAATAATGAAATTAACATAAGCACATGATTGCCACACATGGATACAGATAAGAGCTGAAAACACAGAGAGTGCAGGACAGATAACCCCCTAAGGACCAATAGTGGGAATAGCCATGCCAGGAAGGTAAGGGGAAGGTGGTGGGAGAAACGGGGAAACAATCACAATGACCTACCTATAACCCTTCTTAGGGGTATGGACAATAGAAAAGAGGTAAAGGGAGACATTAGACAGTGAAAGTCATGAAAAAATAATTTGTAAATGTTCAAGGTTTTATGAGGGAGGGGGAAATGAGAAGTTGATACCAAAGGTTCAAGTAAAAAGGACTTGCTTTGAAAATGATAATGTAAAAAAATATACAAATATGTATATAATGACATAATGAATATAAGTATTTATTGTGATAAGAGCTGTATGAGCTCCAAATAAAATGATTAAAAGCAAACCAACAAAAACACCCTTTTATTAAAGTAGCTGTCATATTGCAATCAGTTACACAAAATAAAACATATTCATAAGATACAAGATTGGTCGGTATGACTCTAACTCCTGAGAATTGGCTAGTTGGATGCAAATGGAAATACAGAGTGATGAGGAAAAGGTAAGGCACAGATTTCTCTGCTTTCCATTATCAGTAGTAGCTGCAATCACAGAGGAGTGGTGTAGCCCACTCCTGCTTCAAGCCCAAATTGGGTTCTGTTAGAGTTCTGACCACTTTAATGGGTGGGAAAAAAGTTAGAACAAAGTACCCTTGTAGCTGCTGTTCACCAAGTAGGTGGCCAAGAAGCAAACAAGCAAAATCAAGAAACTACTAAAAATATGGGATGTATTTATATAGGGTAAAAGATTTGCTTCAGTTTGTCCATGGGTATCGGCACCTTACCTGGGGATCATGACTAACATGAATTTTGAATGTGGCACAGTGATGTGGCTGTGCGTTGCTAATAATAAGGTCAGAAGTTCAAATCCACCGCCTTTTGAAGGAGAAAGATGTGACATTCTGTGGCCATAATGTTACATTACTTGACACTCAGAAGGACAGTTCTACCCTGACCTCTAAAGTTTCTATGAGTCCGAATCAATTTGATGTCAATGAATCTTTAATTTTAGTGAAATAAAGAGATAGTCTACTCACTCAAAGATTTCATTCTTGGAAACTCATATGGCAGTTCTATTCACAGAGTCACTATGTGTCAGATTGATTTTAGTGGCCATAAGTTTGGTTTGGGTTTTTAGTTTCATGGAGCTTGGCTGGTATATTTGCTTACATACTGAGCAGTTAACTGCAACATCAGGAGTCAAATTCACCAAGTGCTCTATGAGAGAAAGAGATTACATACTCTCATTAGATTTAAAATGTCATAAAACCCAAAGGGGCAGTTCGATTCTATTCTATGGGGTTACCATGGATTGCATTTAACTCCGTGGCCTTGTTTGGGGATTGTGTGTGAAGCTTGTCAATATGAGTCAGAGTTGGCTTGATGCAGTGAGTTTGGACTTGGAGTTTTGAATGGTGCAGGATGGAAGAGCATGTTTGTGTTGATCCAAGACCCACAGCTCACTATTTTACTCTAAGAGGGGTAATGACCCCTCTATATCCCCAGTGAAACACTTCTAATAAATCTTATGGAAACAATGCTGGAATGACTTTATGATGATTAGGATGTTGTCCTTGATATAAATCACGAGAGATATTGTAGTCAGCAGAGACCCTGCTACATAGGGACTGTATGTAATCTTACTATGGCAAAATACAGCAATTGGAGGAGCCAGGACGAATTTGTTGGCACAGCTTTCCCACGTGGATTTTATAGATTCAAGAAGCAGCAGGGTAATTTATAGGAAAATAGAAAGAGACAATCAGGAAAGAATGTATCTCAGTGAGGCAAAGATTTTAGATGGTTCCTGAGAAGTTGTGTGGGTTTAGCAGATATTGATGGATTTGATAATGAGGTTCAAAGACAGCACTTTGGGAGATTGGGTGGATTAATGGAAGCTTCTGTCCTTGGATCTCTTGTTAAGAAGACTTTGCAGCTTTCATTCTATTCCTCCCAGGTTGGACGAATTTGAGGATGAGAATTCTGACTTAGGACAATTTGGAACAAAGGCTCAGTCAGATGATGAAGAAAAAATTGACAAAGGGAGCAGCAATCATCAGAAGGATAACTGAGGTAATGAACACACTTAGTAGTAAAAAGGTCTGGCAGTAGCAAAGAGTCATTGGACTCTAGACTTCTGCTTCCTCAATGTGCTATAATCCCAAAATTTCTTAATAAAATATTAACGGGTTCTTAGGTTACACTTAGTTGACGTAGGATGAAATGGTGGATGAGAAGTTTGGTTGATCACTGGAAGATTAAATCATCTTGTTCGAAGGGTGTTATCTCCTTGACATGAGTGTATTATTGGTGTGGATAGTATACTGAATTGGGGAACACTCTTTCTACTTTATATTGCAAAATTGAAGCATATAAATCTGTTCTTAATCGTTCCTTATTGGATATGTTAAAGGAGAACCATTAGAATTGTCTGAACCTATTCAGAACTTTCATTTGAACAAGCATGGAATGTCTGTGAAGAAAAGGAGAGAATGCTTAATTAAATATATTAAAGACTAGAGTATTTGTGCTAACAGATTATTTGTATAACTGTCCTATATGGTCTGAGTAAAAGGGAAATATCTCATGGAAATTGACGGTAGATGATTAAGCCCTGAATAAAACTTCATATGCCTTCAGCTATTCCAGGTATGGCATTGCCAATGCAGAAAACACAGCAGTCTAAAAGAGACAGAGGAAAAAGTGGAAGGTGTTACAGGATATGGATTGATACAGCAGCTACAACAAGGGCCTCAGACATATCAGTTTTAAGGGGGCGCGAGATCTGGGAGTGATTTGTTGCATTGTACGTAGGGACGTTCTGAGTGAGAACTGACTTGCTGGCACTTAAAATAGAACCAAGCAGAGCAATACTTGGTGCTGTGTCACAGGAATGTTTTCCTCTCCAGCCTCTCCTGCAATTCATGTTCATGTGGGAAGGATCGCAATATATAGATTTCTCCGGCTTAATGTCCATATTATGGTCAGAAGAGACATGGGCTTGGTACAGATATAGAACATTATATCGATAGCATCATATTAATATAAAGCATGGGAAAACAGTATAGGGGCATTGATTGAGACATCGATTTGACATACTAGCGGCTTACCTGATCAGTAAAAATCCAGGGCATTGCTCAAATGATGAAATTCTTAGAAGTAATCTTGTGTTGGCCATGACATTCTGTAGACAACTAAGATGATGACGTGACTACCAGTCTGCAAGGCTAGGCAGGAGGTCAAACATCTGCTTTGGCTGTTAGGATTTTAGAGGACACACATAAGAAATATTTCACATTGAATCCACAAAACCCATCCATAAAACCACTAGAGAGAAAATTGCCTTTAAAAGACAGGGGCCCATGTGACAGCAGGCTAAAAGTACTCTCACCTTGCTTTTAGACCATTATGATCCATATTCATGCATGATTTTAATTGTATTTGCATTCATGCTTATATAGACTTGAACTTATGGCAATAAACAAAGAGAACTGCCAACTACACCCACTGGGAGTCAAGAATGCTTCCAGATGCTTCAACATGATACAGACCATTTGAAAAGCAGATTTCTTTCAGTTATTGGACATTGATTGACACTAACTTAATGATAGTAGGACATAATATCATCATGGAACTTGAGGTATCCATCATATCTTGCATGCTGTTTAAGAAATACTTGAATAAGGAAGATGGGCCTCAAATACCCCCATCCATTGACATTTAATCTATTCTGTCTTGGACAAACCCTATATCTAGTTTGGGAGGCTATAAATCTTTATGGATGCCGACTTTAACAATATGCTGCTAACTAGCAGAAGGCCACTTGATTTAAGGATGGTGGTTCCAGGGGACACAGAAAACATCTGAGGTGGAAAGTTTTTGCATTAAGATCAGCGGATGGAAAGACTCTGAATGGAGATGGTCAAAACTTGCTAATTCAAATGGTTGGACTGCATGGTTTCTTTTTATGTACAATCTTGCAGTAATGATCACATACACATATGGATATTTACTGATTTTACTGATTCGTGAATAGTGAGTGATGGGCTGGCTATATGGTTAAGCAAATGAGTAATGGAAAACCAGACTGTGCAATTAACCCCTGACTGGGGCAAAGACCTATGGAAAGTGTTGTGAGAATTAAAAGAAGAATATGTCAATACCCCTCAGCAGCAACCCCCTTTTATGTATCTCAAGGTGACTGAAATCAGCAGGTAGACAAGTTGTTATGCTCTTTTGATGTGGTTCAGTCCATGCAATGAGTAAACATGAGGGTGCTCCAGCAATACAGAGATGGATAGAATCTGAATGTTATCTTGTGCTGTTGGAGGCACAAAATGCCAAGAAGGACAGTTTTGCCAGGCAGCAAGTAAGATAGAAGTTACAGATGATTATGGGGCAGATTTCCTGGAGTGAGTGGGCCCAGCATATGACTGCCTGGTCGATAATGTCAGAGCATTGACACTTGTGGCACTAGGTGACTATAAATAAAAGCTATTTACTTTCTACTAACTTTTGCACATTTTATAATGAATGAAGACACCAAAATGTAAAGGAGAAATGGGCCAGGCAGACTATGAGAAAGGGCAGAGGTAGGAGAGATGAGAGAAACAGCCTCTGAATGGTTGGGGGTGCATGACAAAAACTTTTCTAGTCACGAGGAGTGTGTGCAGTAGAGAGACATCTCTCACCAGACCGTTCAATGGCATGGTGTGGGCACCATTGCAATTCTGGGAAAGTTGATTCAGTTAGAGAATCCTTATCTCAACTAGAAGACTATTTTTCATTGGTGTTTAATTACTTCCTTTCCCTTGATGCAAAACATTTATATTTTTGTCTCTTTTAAATTTATTCTCTATCAAATCTTATAGTTCACATTTGCATGTTCTCTATTTTGTTGACTTACAAGCCTATTATTCAGCTTGGTTTTATTGTATTGTCCTCTAAGAATATATCCTGCATGCTGTAAAACTTGTTAAAGTTTACTTTACTACTTATTATTTGGTCAATTTTTGAAATTTTCCTATTATTGTTTTAATAAAATTTTTTATTGATGCATATGTCCTTCAGAAATTTATTGAAAATGTTTTTAAATTTAAATTTGTAAATTGCAATAATAACAATTTGTAAATTACTAAGGGTTCATAGGAGGGGGGGAGGAAGGGAAATATAGGGAGCTGATACTGGGGGCCTGGATGGAGAAGATGTTTTGAGAGTGAGGATGGCATAAGCGTGTAAATCGGTCTGAATATAATTGATGTATGTATGGATTGTGATGGGAGTTGTATGAACCCCCAATAAAATGATTCATTAAAAAAAGAAAATGTTTTTAATCCATAACTTATTTTAATTTGTACCCTTTTCATTTAAATCTAAGAGAAGGGTACCAATATTGTCTCAAAATGTAAAATGTTTTGGTCAAGTTAGTGACTTTTAAACTATAGCTTCATTTTAAATTATAGCTACATTTTAAAATATAGCTTCATTTTGTTAAATATAAAATTATAACTTATTGTAGCTGTTTACATTTCATTAGTAAAAATCCTGCTTTTTGCACCACCAATATGATATTCAATTGTTCTTTTGTGAAGGGGGGTGGGTATCACTGCCCTGGTGGGAATAGGAAGCCCAGCCTCGCTCCTGGAGAGCTGCTACTGGATTTGAACTGCCAATACTGTGGCCTGCAGTTCTGCACACAACCACTATGCCACCGGGGCTCAGCCTGATATTCAATTGCTTTGTAAGTGATAGTACTAATAGCTCAGTATTCCAGTTCTGCTTGCCTGTTTTTGTCCATCTCTGTGAACTTCAGATTATTTATTTTGGCATTTTCATCAGAAAAGACAAATCTCTATAAAAGATCATCATTATTTGTTGAAGAAAAAGGTCAATCAAACAAAGAAAACTCTAAATAAGATTGACTGACACAAATAAGTTCAAATATGTTAGTTATCATGACGATAGTCCACGAATAGACACGATTTCTTTCTGTCCACAAGTTGGAGCTAACTGGAAAACAACTAACAGCAATAATTATATTTTAAAAATTCAGCATTAGCTTTTTTAAAATTAGCATGAACTAAAATATGTTAACAAATTCATATTTATGGTATTAGAATTATTTGTGCTTCTTATTTCTTCTTACTTTTTTGTTAATTATTATTTTATAATTTGGTAATTGACTATTTATATTTATTTTATTTATTTTTAGCGGGGGCATCATTGCCCTTTGGTGGTCGTGGGATTTACCCAGCCTTGCTCCTAGAGAACTGCTGCTGGATTTGAACTGCCAAGCCAATGGGCCACAGTCCCTCACTCAGCCACAATTCCACCGGGGGCTCAGCCCTATATTTATTTTTCTTTTCAAATTTATTTGCTAATTATTTTCCTATGTTGATCATATTTTCTTTTTATTTCAAATCTAGATTTTAAAAAGCAATGAAAAATTATATATTTGCTTCTATCAAAATGTCATTAAATTTGAATTCCCTTTCAAGATTAAGTTCTCATCAATTTTAATGAATGCTATAGACATAGAAGATGTTCACACTTAAGCCTGTATCCTTTAACTTTTCTTTGATATTTGCTGATCAATTGCTTTTGTCCTATATTCAAAACTAGATTCAGCTAAGTCCTCATGAAAGTATTAATGAGCTGGAGCAGTGGTTGTGTGCAGGACTGTGGCCCACAAGGTTGGCAGCTGAAATCTAGCAGCAGCTCTCCAGTAGCAAGACTGGGCTTCCTACTCATACTAGAGCAGTAATGTGGGGAAAAAAAGGAAAATATTAATGATGATGATAACAACAGAGATACCTTTATTTTATTTTAAGCTGCCTTGCCATAAATCTAGATTTATTAATGGACTTGATAATATATTCCTTATAGTCCTTTCTCTATAAATAGCTGCTTTGAAAATATTACTAGAATGAATAATGTGATGTGGTGCAAATATGAAATGTTTATTGGATATGAACACGTCTAAAAAAGTGTTTGTAGAGTACATATGATACTGCTAACTCTCACTATACAATAGTTCAGAGTATGCCTAGAAGCACTGCCCACAGTATGCACAGCATTCTGTTTGGGAGGGCTTTTGTTGAATGATGTTCTACAAATTTTTAGGGATGGGTAGGGAGGTTAGTAGGTAATATTGGAAGCTTGCTTCTTAGGATATGGCTTTAAACGAAAAGGCTAATCACTTGGACCTGGTATCAATCAGTATCCTACCTGAAAATGAGAAGGTTGTGAAACCCTTGCTAGTGAAAATCAAGCATTGCAACCAGTATGGATTACAACTCCATGGAAAGAAGACCTGTCCTCACAACTGCACCAAAAGGTTGCATCATGATAAATGGAGAAAAGTTTGAAGATGTCAAGGAGTTTGTCTTAGACTCACAATCAACGATCATGATAGCAGCATTCAAGGAATCAAAAGACATATCTCACTAAGTAAATCTACTTGCACAGACCTCTTTAAAGTATTGAAAATCAAGGGTGTCGTCACTTTGTAGACTAAGGTACATCTGATCCCAAGTCATGGTGTTCTTCATTAGCTCAAATGCATGTTATATAAGAACATAAGAAAGAGTAAAGAAGAATCAGTGCATTTGAATTACGGTACTGGACAAGAAAATGGAAATCATCATGGATTGCTAAATGACGAACAATCTGTCTTTGAAGAAGTAAGGCCGGAATGCTAGAGGTAAGACTGTCAAGACTTTGTCTTGACTATTTTGAACATATTATCAAGATGTGGAAGGACATCATGCTTGGTGAAATGGAAAGGCAGGGAAAAAGAGGAAGACCCTCAAGGAAAGGAATTAATATGGTGGATACCTCAATAGGCTCAATAAGCAGAATGCTTGTGAGGAAGGCAGAAGATTCTGCAGTGTTTGTTCTGTTGGGCATTGGGGCCTTAGCAGCCACTTGATGGTGCCTAACAACACACACCTCACCACCGAGAATCCTGGCTGAGCCATGCTGACAGAGGATCTAACCATCAAAGGATAATAACCTTCTTCAGTCATTTCCCGATTCTCGTGGATCACATTTCCTTAGAATGGGCACAAATATGAATCTTTTCTTATCAGTAAGACTGGTGACTGACTTTTGAATTTCTTGACACAGATTGAGGGGCTCTTTTTTTTGGGGGGGGGGGGGGTTGTATCTTCTTGTTGAAATACCTCAATTGGTGTTTGATCAATTTCTGGTGTCTTGAGGGTGCTCCCAGGTGCAGCCCTGGGTATAGCAGGGTCTTTGGCTCTTGTTCCCTGGAGAAAGGTGCGGCTGTCCACTCCTTTTAAAAGACTCATGCAAGGGCTGAGCTCCGGTGGCGTAGTGGTTGTGTGTGGAACTGCGGCCCACTGGGTTGGAGGTTCAAATCCAGCAGCAGCTCTCTGGGAGCAAGGCTGGGCCTCCTACTCCCACCACCAGGGGGCAGTGATGCCCCTCTCAAAAAAAGCAAGCAAAAAAACAAAAGAAATAAAAGACTCAAAAAAGGTCTTTAACACATTAGAGTCTGCTGTTAATTCATGGTCTCTTAATTTGAAATTTGGAGTATTTCTTGAGATTGGAGAATATTTTATATTTCTTTGATTATCATTTATGTTCCATCTCCATCTACTCTACCCTTCTGAAACTCTCATCATGTGTTTTGAGTAACCTGAGTGTTCTAATAGCCCTATTTCTGTTTAAATTCCTCGTGTTGTCTTTTATTTGATTTGGTTTTATTCAGTTTCCAAAGTCTTATGATCATTGGTTATCTAATTATACTATTCTTTTTAGTCTACCAACTATATCTGCACAGAACAAATGCCATTTTACATGATGTTTTCTTCAGATATTAGCTCTTAATGGAGATTATCCGCTTAGTCTTTCAAACTGCTGAATTGTTTCAATATCTTCTTTTAGAGATTTGCACGCACAGAGAGGTTTACGTCATGCTAGCAAAGAACATTGGAAATACCATGGACTGCCAAAAGAACACATAACTGTCTTCTTGGAAGATATAAACCCGAATGGTCCTTAACAGCAAGGATGGCGACACGTCCTCTCACGGGCCTTGGACAGGCGGTCAGGCTAAACCAATCCCTGGGAAAGAACATAAAGCAGAGTGGCAACGAAAAAGAGGAAGAGCCTCAGCAAGACAAGTGGGCATGGTGGTTGTGCCCACGGGCTCAAACATGAGAACAGGGGTGGGGCTGGTATGAGCAGGTCCGCGTGTCCCTCTGCGGTGCACAGGGTGACTGTGAGCAGCAACCTACCTGAAGGAACCTGACAGCAGCAGTGCTGGAAGTATGTCCACACATTTAGAAATGAATGCAGCATTCTTTTAGTGGTCATTAGATGTGCTCTGCACAATAAAGGGAAAGTACAGAGGATCATGTCTGTCCGAAAGTAAGCACGTCTAAGAGATGGGGCCAACACAAACTTTTTCACAATTAAGTTGTCTCAGTGATATGCACATACTATTACAGAACTAAAGTCCAGAACATTTTTTGAATGGTCCACAGGATTCAAATGCATACATTTTAAAAGCTGTATGGGGAAATCTTTTCCCTGTTATAAAAAATTATAAGTTTGGTGGGAGTTTATACTTGAGATCATCAACTTTGCATCCAACAATTTAAGTTACTAGTGAAATCCTCTAATGGTTTACCCTTTACTAGTTCCTTGATTTCTTGCCTCTCTCTCTTAGAATACTATTTCCTGGCTTACGTGTCACAATATAGCCCATTACTGTATCTTCTTCCTATCCCTCCATGCCGCTTTCCCCATGGCACCCTCCTAAGTCTGTTCCCTTTAGGGTGGTTATCTTCATTTTGGTAAAATGATGTTCAAAATGTCTATAGTTCTGCAATCCCTAAAATGGGTATATATCCTAAAGAAGTAAGAGTCATAACAAGAACAGACATGCATGTTCAGTACAGCATTGTTCAAAAAACAAGGGAGAGGGAAACAGCCCAAATGCCTATCAGCAGAATTGGACAAAGAAATGTGGATACATACACGTAATGGAATGCTGTGCTTCAGTTAGAGCACAATGAAACCACAAATTGCCTTATGAGATGCATGGTCCTGGAGAACATTATGCCGAGTTTAATTAGCCATTCACAAAAGGACAAATATTATGAGATCATTGTAGTAGATAATTTCACAGATGACTTTCTATTTTATGTATTCTTGCCATCCTGGGACAATTATATCAAGTTCAACATGTATGATGTTATAGGCTGTACAATTCCCTGTCTGAGAGATGCACTTTATATTCTTAATCAGTTTAGATTTCCATATATAGTATATCAAATTTATGGAAAATAGAAATAAAGCATTACAAAGAAGGGATAACTTTTCCCATGTGCCATACATGAAATATTTAGCATCTAAATTGTGTTGGTATTTAACCAGCAGACTCTCTAATCATCACCATGTAATTCTCTCCACCCCCCCAAAGAAGAACAAATCACAAACAGGGAAACAAGTGGCTAGTCTAGAGAATCATGCCATTCATATTTATACAGCAGACAGCCAATCAGAATTTACTATCATATTTACAAGAATTCTCATGAAAGTCCCTCTTCTTTATTTGCTTATTATTTTTCACTCTATAAATTATTTCAAAATGTGACCTTTATTATAGAAGATATAGACAATTCAACTTGAGGATAATAATATGCATACAGACAATAAATAGAGTGCTAAGGCACAGAATTAGAGTATAGGCAAATTTGAATATTAAATATATATATATCTTTTCAAGATTGTTGCAGCCAATTTCTTCATGATATATGAAAGACACTGTTTTAGTTAGGAGTGTACCTTTATTTGTAAAGAAACATCACAAAAGGCTAGCAGCTGGTAGACTGCTTTAAATAGGCAGGGCTGCAGGAGCACTTCTCTAGCCAGATCTCCTGAGGTAACATTTGGCATCTGTAGGGGGCATCTGGGCAGGTGTCCTAAGCAGGGGCTACTTGGAAACTGGCGGGGATCCAGCCTCGCTGTGCAGTTACCTTCAGCATTGCCTGTCATACATAAGAATGATCATTTGCCTCAGGGACAGCTCAGCGGGAAGGATTTGTGCTTGTCCAGCCAAGTATATTACTGGTTTCGGAGACGGAGCCATGAGATGTCCCTTATTATATTCAGTCCTTGGTATCTGAAGCTGTATGATTTGATATTGACTGTACATTATTTTTTCTAATTAATTTATTTTTAAAATGCCATGAAAAATCATTTCATAGCACATTTAGCTCTCATTGAGCTCATTGCAATTACTTTAGATTTGAGTATAGACATGAACTGTGTAATGCATGGCCTTTGCCTTTGGCCACATTCCAGATGTCAAAGTTGATATTTTGCTGAAGAAAAAGCCTGTTTGGCAACTGAGAGTTCTTATGGAGTTACTATAAATTATAATTATATATATATATATAATCTTTAAAGGGATACGAGTTTTGAGGACTGGATAA
Source organism: Nesogale talazaci (assembly GCA_004026705.1). Classification (NCBI taxonomy): domain Eukaryota; kingdom Metazoa; phylum Chordata; class Mammalia; order Afrosoricida; family Tenrecidae; genus Nesogale; species Nesogale talazaci. Next base: position 25,819 of record PVJH01026643.1, read on the forward strand.
TGTCTGAATATAGTTTTCATGTAGTAGCAACCTATAAGTTTGGAGATCTGAATAGACTCTGATAGGCAGCTTCTTACATGACACAATTCTACCTCCTAGAAAGTCTGCATTCTTACATTATGTTTATCGTCAACTTAGAACATCACATTTAAAAGAGTGTCGAAAATTATAGATTGTTACTTATGCATTGTCAGAGACTATGAGTTAACCTCATGCCATTTTCACTCTCATGAAATGACAACTCGGGTGGGAAAGACCAGGTAAGGAAGAACTGAGGGCAGCCTAAGGCCATCAGCCAACTAGGAACGGAGGAGAAGGACTATGGAATGTGCCATGGAATGCTCGGCCCTGTGGTAAAGGCTTAGCAGAGGTCAAAACCAATGACAGAGGATTTCGTCAGCCTTATACACCTGAAAAGATTTCATTTTTACAAATAGCTTTAAATCTATGTTTTAAATGATTTAAGTACTGTGGTTTGACATGACTTACCAGCCTCTAATATTGAAAGCCCACGGACTGCCAAAAGAGCGAACAAATCTCTCTTGGAAGAAGTACAGAAAGACATGGTTCGAATGTCTTTCGTGAATTTTAGACGTACTGTCAGGGAAGATTAGTGTCTGGAGACATTAGATTGGTAAAGTAGTACGCCACAGAGCACCAACCTCTCTGCTATCGACTTGATGTCAGTTCATAGCGCCCCTACAGGACAGGGCAGAATTACTCAGGGATTTTTTTTCAGACTGTAACTCTTTATAGAACTTGGGCAGCAAAAAAGCAGACGACCCTTAGTGTCATGGATGGCCATAGTGTCTGAAACAATAAGCTCAACCATAAGAAGAGTGGTGAGGGCGGGCAGGTGGTGTTTCATTCTGTGGTTCATCAGGTCGCTGCACATTGGAACTGATTCAGTGACATCTAGCAACAGCTGCAATAGTTACTTGATGCATTTTCTCTCCTGCTTCCACATTTTTTTCTGGGTTAGAAATTCAGGTTAACCTCTGCATTACTTTCCACTCTTGGCTTCTATAAATTTCTTATTTCCACTTTCCATCTATTTGTAACATATAAGCTAGGCTTATATCACTTGCCATGCAGAATGCTTTTACTGCTTCGTAGTTTTTGTGCCTTCAGTCAACAGTTCTTTCATAAAGGTTCATATTAAGTGGGCATCTCTACTTAAACTAAGTAATGGACTCTAGATTTCCTCTTGAATCGGGTATTATTTTTGCTACCCTGCATTATAATTATCCATTTCTTCTGATCGCACATGTTGTTCCGGCCTCAGAAATGAACATTTGAAGCCATTATACCACATGAATTTTGAAGTTTCATCATTGACATGATTCATCCTTATGTCCTTATGAAATATGACTTGAAATTATATAAGTAAATTTCTAATTTCCTGTCACTTCTAAACTTCATCAAACCTGACTATATACACTTTCAATATGAGACTTTCAATGTGCAGATTTATTGGAGTTCAGCAAATAAAATCATCCTCTTCCTTGTTATGTAACACTTAAGGTCTGAAAATATTGTTTTTGTACAGTGATAATCATTATTTATTATAATAAAGTTATAGAGAGCATAAGAGAGAGAGAGAAATAATAAGAGTCAGACGTATTTCACATCTGGGTAGTATGCTCACCTCCACCCCGTTTGGTGGTCCATGAGGAGTGAGAGAGTAGGGGAAAGGATTATATGATGAGGGAGAAGGACTGAGAGCATCTGGCACTGAAGGGTAGGAGAGAGGCAGGAGAGAGAGCTGAAGATATTTTTAAGATAGGTGCAAGATAACTCATGAAGTAAGTTGAACAAAACTTAAAGTTTACTTCAAACCACTCATCTCAAATATTAAAGTCATGAAATCCAGTTTGCCTTAGTTAGTATTAATCTATACTGCAGGATTACGTATTGTTTCAGACATCCTTATGCATCTATAGAGGTGAACTCTAGCTTTTCATTTTTAGTTAACAGATGTGAGGAAAAGCAAGGATCTCCTCAGGCTATACTAGAGAAAGCAGCATTCAACTCTGTATGAGCTAAAGCAGATTTCTAAGAGGCTGAGGTCAGACAGGCTGGCACTCTCCTTCCTTATTTACCTTATTCGGACACCACTTCCCCTCCGACAGTGCTGGACTTCTGGGCGGGTTCAATCATCTATTATCATGGCCACACAAAATTTATAGGAAGCTCTCACAGTGAAGGAGTTCATAAGAGAAGTTGACAGGCTGTAATAAGTTTGGGTTGAAATAGAATGATATTTTTTTTGACAGAAGAACATCTTGGCCATGCCGCCATGCATGTCCCTCTGGCTCTTGATTTGCTTCATGTGGTCTTGTGGTCTCTGCCTCAATCAAGAGAGTGTTATAAAGCCCCTTGTGTGTGGACAAATGCACAAAGGCCACTCCATCTGCAAGAGAGAATCCTGCTCCAGGATTCTCAACCCTCCTTGGGTCATAGATTGGAAGTTCCACTACCTTGTCTCATGATGCGCCCGTTCTCCATGCAGGGGATTCTCCCCGCCTTTCTCTTGGCTGCATTTTCCTCTGTTGTTTCTTTGAAATGACCCATTGTGTTCCAGGTAAAATGGGAAACCTTACCAACACCTGAGTTAGGATCATCTACACCTTCTTTGCATGCTCCCACCTGATCATTGGGTGGTAGTCGCAAAGACTGCTAATAGAAGCTTCATATGAAGTAGTTTGTCTTTACCATAAAGTAACTGGAGAAGCAGCATGTTTAAGACCATTTATCAAGAATATTTTGCTTTTGAGGAAAAGAGTAAACCTTGCTGAATATCTCAATAATTCTTTTGATTGGATGTAGACATAAAATGGCTAATTTGATGACAAGAGGAAGAAAATAGTTTGTGCTTATTGGTTTTTAATTGTGGATATGGTTGTCATTTATTTTAGCAGTAACCAAGATTTAATCCATCAATTGGTGGATCTCACTCCAGGGACTGAAGTTTATGGATGCCAACAAACCTGCCTCATCTCCAATTAAAAAATAAATATATAGGCTACAAAAACTCACCATTGTCGAGTCTTTGCTAGCTCATAGGGAGCCTATAGAAGGGAATAGAACAGGCTCTATAACTCTGTAACTATTTAAAGGAGTAGAAAACCTCTTTTTCCTGCCAATTTTAAAATATTCCACGAATACATGGATGTTCAGAAAGATGTAAGAGAGATCAGGAATTCCTGGCAATGGAAGATACTATAGCACTTGGGACTGAAAGAGTGTCATACTGGATACTTCTTAATGGCAGAATTTATGTATCTTAAAGAATTCGAGTCCTAGAGTACTAAGCCAAACAGATCAAAGGAGATGGAGGTGAAGAAAAGAGAAATCAAGGACAGCCATACATTTTATTTTTATAAGTGCTTTCCTGCTTTGTAAGGTATTGGAACATTTCCTTTTGAAGGAGAGCTAATCCAAACAGAATTCTTTTGCCCAGCAGATATGAAACCATTGTTTGAAAAGGAATGCAGTGCTAGGCTCAATAAAAGCCAGCAGAGCAAAGTCAAATGCTCCTCTCTTGATTTTCAAAGCAACAATGCCTATCTTGCTATTTATTTATTCCCCAGACTGCAGTTCAGAGGGAAAAAAACACACGAGCAAGTGAAAAATCAAAATGGCTTCCTGAATGTATGTCAACATAAGTTTCCTAAGTTGAAACAAAGCACACTATGCTATAAATATTTTTAAAAGCCAATGATATAAATGACATAATATTTAATTTTATTTAATTTTATATTTCCATTGAAAAAGACAATCTCTTTTCTCCAGTTGCTTAAATAAATTCACTTTGAAAGAGGGACTGATGATCCCTCTCCCAAGTTAGACTTCTAAATACCTAAATTTGTAGCCATGTAGCCAAAGCACTAGATAATGCTATTATGAATGAAAATCAATGCAAATAAAAAAATACAAAAATAAAAC
>PVJH01026644.1:0-29768 GCA_004026705.1 Nesogale talazaci
GGTGGGCCTCCGGCCGATCACCCAGCAGAGACCCCGATAAGGTCTGAGGGGCTGGTGGGACTGCAGGCGGGGGCCCGGGCGTTCGCGGCAGGCCAGGCTACAGCAGGTCCCGGATGTACACGCTGCGGCGCACGGCATTGGACACGCCCTCGTTGAAGCGGAACCAGACGTGGCTGCGGCCCACCGCCGCGCCCATGCGCCACTCCGGCGCTGCATCTTCTGTGGGGGCTGTGCGCTTGTTGGGGGCGGCCTCGCTCCTGACCACCACCCGGCCAAAGAAGTCCCTCTCGGGCTGGGGGGTGAGGGAAAGCCAGGCTGGTGCCCCTGAGCTGCTTCACTGGGTCCCTGGGCCCAGCAGACCTATCACCAGCCCCCAGCCCAGATCCAAAGCCCGCCTGAGTGCAGAGGGGAAACCCTGTGGCCAGGAGTCCTGCAGGATCCCTGGGGCTCCCTCCCACTGCCAGCCACCTGCCCCCGGGGTCCCCATCACCTGGTCCTCAAAGGTAGCCTTGCTCATAATGTGCTCCAGGCGCTGTTCGTGGTTGCGGGGGACAGGGGGCTGCACCCTCTTCTCCTTACCCCTCACAGGGCCCTTGGTGTCAGGGGGACCCCCATCAGCCTGTAGGGGCATGAGGATCGGATGAGGCTAGCTGGGGGCCCCACACCTTAGGGATGATGTATATGCCTGTCGGTTATATGGTGTGTGTGTGTGTGTGTGTGTGTGTGTGTGTGTGTGTGTGTGTGTTGGCTACAGGAGTATGATGTATCCTCACCGGTGGGCCGTGGGCAGCCAGGGCCGAGGCCTCCACCCGCCGCATCTTCTCCAGCTCCACCTCCCGGGCCACCAGCTGCTTGGCCTGGTATGTCAGCGGCTTGCGGGCTGGCAGCTCTGGGAAGCGGCAGATGTCCTCCACATTCCTGCTCTTGGACAGCAGGGCAGGGACACCAGGACCTGGTCAGCAGGGGGAGCCCAAGCATCCCTGCCCCATCCCCTCTAAAGTCAGCTGGGAGGGGTTGTGTGGAGCAGGGTCCCTGGAGTTCTTGCACGGACTCCAAGACTTGCCCTGGGACATCATGCAACCCCTGGCTGTGGGAGTGGGGGTGGAGGCTGGGGGGAGGAGAAACAGGGCTTGACCCAGCAGCTCTGACCCAAGACCGTGTGTTTGCGGCCCCCAGAACCAGCTCGGGAGGGAGGGGGCTCGAGAGAAGAAAAGAGTTTTCCAGGGACACCCTGGGGGGATAGCTGGGGACACAGGCAGGGTCATCAGTCCTGCTGGAGCTGCAGTGACGCCCCTCTCCCTACACACATGCACACTCGGGGTGGATGAAGGAAGCAAAACTCAACAAGCCCCGACTTAGGCGTGGCATTGAGCCAGCCCTGGGAAGCAGTGGCCCCAGAAGGACAGTGACGCTGTGCTGGGGTGGTGACCCAGGCCAGGCAGAGGCACTCACGGCTCCAGCCGGTAGGTGTACTGTCCATCAGGTGTGCGCTCCTGGCGGTAGGTGAGACTGTAGGCCAGCATGGTGCCCACGAGACCGGCCAACTGCTGCTTCTCCCGAGCGCTATACAGCTGGGTGCTGACCTGCAGGCAGGGAATGGGCAATGAGCACAGCCCAGTCACACCTGCCCCCGGCCCCCTGCCCTGTGGCACTCACAGGGCGCAGCTTGGGTGTGAGGACATCCAGCAGCGGGCAGAGTGTGTCCAGCACGAGGGCTTGGGGGGTGGCCCGGCTGCGGGTGGATGGTGCAATGCCGGACACCAGCGTCTGGATGAGGTTCTCTGTCTGGCTCCTCCGGTTCTGGGCCTTTGGGGAAGGGCAGGCAGGGCTGACCCACCCACCCGGGAGCCCCCAGACCCCGGGGGGACAGACCTCGCCCACCACTGGAGCATCCTGCATCGTGGCCCTCCCTGGGCAGCATCCCAGCCAGCCCGTGGGCACCTCCTGCTGACTGCTGGGGAAGGTCAGGTGTGGCACGTGGACAGCGGCGAAGAGCAGGTGGAAGGCCACAGGCAGGAAGGGCGGGTAGCGCAGCAGCTGGAAGCTCTGGCCGTGCAGGGCAGCCCGGGCCAGCAGGTCATCAAAGGCCAGCCAGTCAAGGGCGGAACACACGGAGCCCAAAGTGGGGTCCCGGAGTCGCAGCCGCAGGAAGTTGTCGTACAGGCCCTGGGGGGGTGGGGGGGTGGGCAGGAGTTGGCGGCCTGAGGACCCTGTCTCCTGCCCAGACCATCCCTTTCTCTGCCCCACCCACTCTCCAGTCCAGGGACAAGGGGCACCAGCCTGACTACAGCTGGACAGAGCTCAAGGACACATGAGAGATACTCCGCTGACCCATCTCTCATCTAACCAGCCCTCTGGGCACAGCTGGCAGGAAAACACCCCCAAGGTTTCCTCCACAGCTCACCCACCAGACCAAGCCCCCCCCCCCTCCCCAAACTGGCTGCCCTCGGGATTTCAGGGATCTGGGCCCTTACACCAAAGCTGCTTAGGGTGCAGGAGCAGCTTAGACCTGGGGTGGGGTGGGGGCTTTGGGCGTTTATGGGCTGGCCATCTGCCACTTGCTGCAGCCAAACCTTGGCCACGCCCCCTGGCTATAACTTCCACACAGCCATATCCCCACTCCCATTCAGAAGCCCACCCTGCAGCCCTCCCCCCCCCCGACGGCTGTCACCTGCCCCCCAGCCGGAGGCTCTGCTGCCTTACACAGTGCAGGGGCAGGGCTGGGCCAGGCCGGGTACCTGCACTACTTTCTCATGCTCGCCCGCGGAGGTGGCCACGTGCAGCACGTGCTGGAAGCGCTGGGCAGCCGAGGACTGGGCCGCATCGGTCTCCCCAGACAGAAGCGCGTGGGCGGGCGGGGCTGCATCCTGGCCCACATGACGCCTGGGGACGGGGGAGGGGGGCAGCGGGAATGGCGGCCAGGCAGGTCCTTGTGCTGTTCGAGAACCAGGTCTCCTGCGCTAGGGGCTCAGTGCCCCCCTCCCTCCCCCACACACCCCCCCCCACTCTGGTCCTTGAGGGAGCTCCGCCCCCACCGCTCCTCGGGGGGGGGCCCCCCCAGCCCCGCCTCTCGCCACACCTCTGAGCCCGGGGCAACTGGAACACCTCGTGCCAGACAGCGAAGAGCCCCTTGCGCTGGTCCTTGAGGCCGACGCGCGTGCTTCTCACGGCCTGCACGCTCAGCTCCCGGCGGCCCTGCCCGTGCAGGAACTGGACCCGGCCCGGTGTGGTGAGTTCGGCACCAAGCGGGCAGGAAGGCAAACCCCCTCCCCCCAACCCCCACCCCTCACCCCCGCAACCTGCAGGGTGTTAATGCAGGCTCGGATGTCGTTGTCAGTCTTCTCACAGAGAGCTGCCAGTGCCCCGGGGTCCGCCAGCATGCCCCGCCGCCGGGAAATCTGGGGCACAGGGGGCTGGTTAGGCAGGGGTGCCCTGCACAGATGCGGGTGGGGCCGGGCCGGGGCCTGGGCAGGCGGGTGGGTCGGGGTCCTACTGACCTCCTGGAGGCGCTGCACGAGCCTGGAGGGCAGCGTGGGCGGGAAGTGCAGGAGGAGAGCCTGCTGCTTCAGCTGCCGCAGGGAGGGTGTGAACCTGGGAACCGGCCAGGCTGGGTCAGGCCCAACCTGCCAGGGCCACGCCTGGGGAGGTGGTCCACGGACCGTGAGGGTCAGGCAAGGTGGGCTCCCCCTGGCCCCGCCCCCCGACTCACTGGTTGTTACAGATGCAGATGATGGGCCTTAGCAGCAGTCCCCCCTCCTTCCTGCGCTGCCGTTTTCCACCCAAGGCCGGGCCCTTGGCCTCCCCCTCCTGCGGCCCCTTCCGGTCCAGGATGCTTAGGAGGACATTGATGGCCGCCTACCCTGGGCAAGAGGGATGGATGAGCCAGGGCGTCTCCCACATGCCCAGCCCACCCTGAACCTCCCCATCCGGGGAGGCAGCCCACCGTGGGGGCCCCGTCGATCTCGTCGATGACCAGGCAGTTGGGCTTCCCATCAGTGCCCAGCACCGACTCCATCTGAGTGGCCGCCTCGATGCGTGTGCGGAAGGCCTCGGGGCTACGGTCATCACTGGGAGGGAATGCCTCTGGGTCAGGGAGGGGCTCAGGGCTGCCACCACCGGGCCCAGCCTCCATCTGAGCTGTCAGAGTCCCAGTGGGCTTGAAGACTGGCCACCTGTCCCCTCCAGGCCATGCCCAGGCACGACTCGGCTCACCTGGCGTTCATCTCCACCACACAGTACCCAGCATGCCGAGCAATCACGTGGGCCAGGGTGGTTTTGCCCAGCCCGGGGGGTCCGCACAGCAATGCCACCTGTAGCCAGGCAGACGATGAGGCACTGAAGTGTTGGTCCCTCAAGAAGCTCCCACCCCAGCACCAAGTCCAAGGTGGCCCAGTGTCCTGCCTCTCACACTTCCCAGGGGAGGGCAAAACCAGACAGCTGACAGCTGATAAGAGGGTCCAAGTAGGTACCCACGGGCCTGACCAGAACCACCCCGGAAGAGACAAGAGGCTCGTTCAGTTTGTTCACACAACAGACCAACCCACATTTTGGTGCCTCTGAGGTCCTCCCAGGGGATGACAGGGCAATGTCCACGCCGAGTTCAGCCCAGGGGAGTGGTGCTGGTGGTGTGGGACTCACCTTCTGTCGGGGCCTCCGGCTGGGGTCCAGCTCAGCCTCCAGCATCTCCTCCAGTACCTGCTCGTGGCTCCTCCATTTGCTGGAGGCTACAGCCTCCTTGCCGCCCCGGGCTGGCTCCATGCTGTGCCTGGGCTTCCGGGCAGGCCTCTCTCGGCCAAACACCACCAGGTCCCACAGCTTCAGCCACTTGAGGAGGCAGCGGTTGGTGAACTGCAACGGGGAGGTGGGGCAGCCTGAGATGCAGGCCCAGTGTCCAGCACCTCCAGCCTGACCCACCCCAACAGCCCAGAGGCTCCCCTCCCAGAGATGAAGGAAGTCAGTCACAGTTGAGCAAGAAACAGTGCCTCACGTCATCACTCAGCAGCTCCGTGTACTGCCGGGGTGCAAACTCGTCCACCCACAGGCAGTGCTGGGAGGTGTCCTGGCCGTCAGCTGCCCCCGGCTCTCCCTCTGTGGCCCCCATGGTCCTGCCTGCCTCCTCCTCTGCTTCCTCGGACCTGAGACTGGAGAACAGGGGTCCCTAAGCTGCCTGGTCTTTGCCCCAGACCTCACCGACTGCCCACCTGAGACCGGGCACCTCCAAAGTCACCTCTGTAGCACGTCTGAGAGCTGCTGGGCCTCCTCCATCAGCCGTTGTTGCCGCTGTGCACACAGAGGGTCAGGTCAGGGGCTGAGACCGAGCATGTTCCCCAGAGCCACCAGGTTCCCCATCCCACCAGGTTGCATCCTGGCAGGCCCACCTCGCTGTCCACCTGCTCCTTCAGGCAGGCGAAGGGCACGCCCAGTAGGTCCAGCTGGCTTCGGCCACGCCATCGAATATCCTGGAGAGGGTTCTGGGGTATGGGGGGAGGTGGGAGGGGGCAGCACCTGTTTCCTGTTTCCTGTCTCTCACAGCGCCACCCCACAGTGCTCAGGGACCCAGCTAACCAAGGGAAGTGGGGGACAAGGAGAAAAGCAACAGGGACCAGGTCAGCTCACGAGAATAGGATGAGGGGCCCCACCTGAAAGCACACCTGCCACGAAGGTAGGATGGAGAGATGGGCTTCCTGCCCACCACTTCACCTCCTCCAGGAAGCTCTCCCTGACTGCCATGTGCTGCTGGAGCCATAGGGGAGGAGATGGAGGCCCCAGGAGGAGTTCCGGGAACTCAGTCCAACCAAATGATCCCGTGTTACACAAAGCAGACACAAAAACTGGTCTCCCAGTGGGAGTCCAGCCAGGGAAGCTGACCAGAGCACCCACCTGCACCCCAGTGCCTGTGGGGTCATCACGGAGCACCAGGAAGGCCCGGTCACCACCTGTGGATGTCACATTGATGTAGTCCTCCAGGATGGGTGGCCGACTCAGGACAGGGTTGCGGGTGGCTGGAGAAGATGACTTGGAATCCAGGTTGGCTCCAGGGTCCCATGGTCTAGGAAGGGCAAGTCTCAGACTTAGGGTGAGGGACCTGTCCACCCCTTGGAACCGAGCCACCTAGAAAACCCTCCAGATTTAGGGCCCCAATTCTAGGCAAGCCAAGCCTCAGGCACACACCCATCACCAGGCAGCTCTCCGGGAGCCCCTGGGCTCTGTGGGGGAGTGATGCATGGGGGTGGCGAATCGGGCATCTGCTCCTCCAGTTCACTGTCCAGCCCAAAGTTCAGCCTCTTGATGGCCTCAGGCCGTGGCCACTTGGTCCTGGGGTCTGGAGAGACACACGGCAGAAGCACACACGAGACCCTCCTGCAGCCTGGCCCCCACCATGGTCCCCAAGGCCAAGCCTGTAAACGTACTAGGGGGCAAGGGTCCATCCCCTCCGTCATCGTCATCGAACCCTAGCTTCCTCTTCCTGGCGCCATCCTTGCTCTTCTGCAGAGACCTGGCTGGAGCGGGGTGAGTGGCAGCATTTCCTCTGGCGATGGCCTCATCAAAGGTCAGCTGGGGTGGACTCACTGGCGGTTGAGGCGTCTTGGGAGGCGGCAGAGGGCCCTGTCCTGCAGTAACCACCCCAGGTCAGCGATCTTGAAGCCCTCCCTTCCCCAGAGGGCTGACGAGGCACTGCCTTAGGGGAGCCCGGACTGCGTGGCATCATAGGCTGACCAGGTCAGAGAGGCTGGAGCCCTGGGAGGAGGTGGGGAGACTCGGGCCGCAGGGAGGAAAGATGAGAGGCCACTAGGAAGATGTGAAAGGGGGCGGAGAAGGCGAGACAAGGAAAAATTAGAAGACAGTCCTGGCACTGGGTGAGTGGGTGGGCGGGGGGGGGGGCGGGGAGGGCGGTCTGGAGCCCCAGGAGCTGCGGATCCCCCGGCCCGCTGTCCCCGCCCCTTTTGCCAGCTGGGAGAAGCGGGGCTCCGCGCGCACCTTCCAGTTCGGCCAGCACTTCGAGCTCGGCCGCGAACTGGCTGTGGAAGTCGTCCTCGATCCCATACAACTCCTGCTCGTAGTCCTCCATGCTGGCCGCCGCCGCCGTGCTCTCGGCTGCAATTCGCCCTGAACCTCCCGCGCCCGGAACCTCCCGCGCCCCGAGCGCAGCCCGCGCAGCCAATCAACGGCCGGCGTGTCGAACCACACTCGCCATTGGGCGACGCGGCATGGAGAGGGCGGGGCTTCTCGTAGACGAGGCGGGGTTGAGTCCGATTATTAGACTAGAAGCAGCCGGTCCCGAAGGGCTCTCCATTGGCCGATGCAGTTGCCCGTCCGCGGCGGAGGCGGGGAGTAGGTGGAGCTGCGCGCGTCAGACGATGCCAAATGAAGTCACGGTAAGCTCAGTCATTGGCTATTGCAGTTGCCTGTCGGCAGAGGGGGCGGGCTCAAGGAGGGACTGCGCGAGCAGGCTAGGCAAGCTTCAGTCAATTGATTGGCCTCGCAGAGGTGTGTCCTGAAGGGCTTGTTATCTGTCAGCTCAGCTGCCCGTCACGGCGGGATGGGCGGGGACGGGGTGGAGGTGGGGCTGCGCGCGCTGACCGGGCGGAGATAAATGAAGTCACCGTAAGCTAGGACCATTGGCCACGGCGGCTGCCTTTCCAAAGCGGGGGCGGACGAGGGCGGGGGTGGAGGCGGGGCTGCGCGCGCAGCCAGGTCAGATGAAAGCGCAGCTCGGTCTGTAACCCAAGCGGTGTCTGCGGGTCGCAGGTGGCGGGGCACGGGATCGCGAGGGCTGGATCAGGACCCGGCAGCGGCATCGGGAACCCAGACGACGCAGCCCCGGCTGTAGGTCGATCGTGGGATGGGCGGGAACGCGGGGAACTCGGAGCCAGGGTCCCCCGGAACTCCGGGCCTGTGACCGCCTAGGGACCTCGGGGGAGGAGGCGACTCCAGGGAGGCTGGAGGCCGCGAGTGGGCACAGACCCGGCTCCGGATGCCCCAATTCCCTGTCCCGGCGCCCATGCCACTTGGACTGGCATCCGTTGCGCAGCAGCCCCGTCTCACGCTCCGGAGTACCCACGTGTCCATGGATGGAGGGCAAGCTGACCCTCCACTCACACCACTGACCCCCATGCCTCTCAGAGCAGAGATCACCGAGGGACTACCGATCCCCACCCTCGCAGAGCAGAGGCCACTGCCCCCCCCACTCCTAAACCGCCAATACCTGCTGGAGGGACCCTGGGAATCAACTTGCCAGCCTGACATGGAGCTTAGAGGATTCCAGAGCGAGGGGTGGGGGGTTGGGGAAGACACTAGGGATGTCTGGTGCTTGGGGAGAGCGGTGTGGGAAGGGGCCATTGACAGTATCTGATGAGGGGCCTTGGGGTGTGGTTCTTGATTTGGGTGGATAGGATGTCTGACTCTGGGGTATAAGGTGCCTGACTCTGAAGAATGGGGTTTCTGACTGAGAGACAAAGTGAGCAGAGGACAGACTGTCGGGGGACTCTCTGACTGAAGGACAGGGGTATATGACTCAGGGGTTGGGCTGTAAGGAGAACAGGGTGTCTGACACAGGGGGGCAGTGCCATCCGACTGGGTTGGGTGTCTGATTGGGACACAGGCTGTCTGACTCTGGGGGGAGAGCTGTTTCACTAAGGGGCTAGGGGGAGGTGCTGGCTGGCTGGGGAATGGGGTGTCTGTCAGGGGGAAAGATGGTCTTATTCTGGGGGACTGACTCTGACGGAGGGCCAGGGGTGTCTGACTGGGGGACGGCCTGCACGACACCCCACAGGCAGCGCCATGGAGCCGGGCAGCGTGGAGAACCTGTCCATCGTGTACCGCAGCCAGGACTTCCTGGTGGTCAACAAACACTGGGACGTGCGAATCGACAGCAAGACGTGGCGGGAGACGGTGACGCTGCAGAAGCAGCTGCGCTACCGCTTCCCTGAGCTGGCCGACCCCGACACCTACTACGGCTTCAGGTGACGTGCCAGGCTGTGCCCCGCGGGGGGAGGAGGGGAGGCCTGCACGGGCTCCTGAGCCTGCCTGCCCCCCTAGGTTCTGCCACCAGCTGGACTTCTCCACCAGCGGGGCCCTCTGCGTGGCCCTGAGCAAGGCGGCCGCGGGCAGGGCCTACAGGTGCTTCAAGGAGCGGCGGGTCACCAAGGCTTACCTGGCGCTGGTAAGGACCTTCTGGAAGAGGGAGCCACAGCCCCGCCCCCGTCCGCTCGGTGCTGCCCCACTGGCCGCCGAGCCGGGCCCTTGAGCAGCGAGTGCCTCACCTGCCCGACAGGTGCGGGGGCACGTCCAGGAGAGCCGCATGACCATCAGCTATGCCATTGGCAAGTGCGGCGCGGAAGGCCGCTCTCACACCATGTGCATAGAGGGCACGCCAGGTGCGGGCTGCGCGCGCGGGGTCGGGAGAGGGCGGGGGCAGGGATCTTCAGGCGGGGGTCAGGAGTGGAGTGACTGGGGAGCGAACCGGGTCGAGCCGGTGAGGGCCGAACCAGGCAAGCTCAGTTGTGAGGTGTGGCAAGGGTGGGGGTGAGGCCGGCCTGTGGGCGGGGCCATAGTAGAAAAGGTGGGTCCGTGGGAGGGCGGGGCCTGGGGAAGGGGCGGGGCTGGGAAAGCCGACCCCTCCCTGCCTTCCATCCAGGCTGTGAGAACCCGAAGCCCAGCCTGACGGAGCTGGTGGTCCTAGAGCACGGACTGTACTCGGGGGACCCTGTCTCCAAGGTTCTGCTGCAGCCGCTCACAGGTGTGCTGGGGGAGAGGCCCTTCCACGCTGGCCTACGGACGTCTTGGCGGGGGGCGAGGGGCGGGGGGAAGCCTGGTAGAGAAGCGGGTAAATGGTTGGCTGCTCACCCCAAAGGCATTGGTTGGTTCAAACCCAGTGGGCGCTTGGAGAAAGAAAGATGAGGCTTCCTGTTTCTGTAGGGACTTACAGTCTAGGACGCCAGGTGGGGGGGGGGGGCGGGGGCAGCTGTGCTTCTGTCCTAGGCTAGGGTCTATACTAGTGCAAATGGGTTCCATGGTCGTTGGGGGCAGGGAGGTCTAGAAAGGACCTGGGATCGCAGGACTCAAAGTGGTCGCGTGCTTCTGGGAAGAAGCAGGCGGTGTGCAGCCTGGGACACCACGCCGGACAGCTTCCTCTTTTCCCAACATTGCTATCCATGAGTCATGGGCTTGGGGGTCTTCTTGTCAGCTGGGGGTTCCCCGACTGGGACTTGACCCTCCCCTGGGGAGGGATTGGAAAGTGCCTTTTCTGGATGTCTGTTTGGGAGGGGGCACCTGAAGAGGTTTCACTGACCTGCCCCTCACCGCAGGGCGGACCCACCAGCTTCGCGTGCACTGCAGCGCCCAGGGCCACCCGGTGGTGGGCGACTTGACCTACGGGCGGGGCGGCGGCAGGGAGGAGCGCCCCTTCCGGATGATGCTGCACGCACTGTACCTGCGGGTGCCCACCGACACGGAGCGAGTGGAGGCCTGCACACCTGACCCCTTCGTGCCCACCCTGGACGCCTGCTGGAACCCACACACCCTCGTGCGCCCCCTCAACCAGATCATCCAGGCCCTGCGGGCAGCGCCTGACCCTGAACCAGCAGCCAGCGGTCCCCGCCCCCACACCCCTGAGGCCACCCGCCCTGCAGCCCCTGAGACTGACGCCCAGCGAGCATCGTGCCTACAGTGGCTGCTGGAGTGGGCACTGGAGCCAGACAGCTGAGCAGGCAGCCAGTCAGGGTGGTGGCGGCTGGGACCCATCCCGAGAAGGCAGATGGGGACCCCAGAGGACATGCAGGTGACCACCAGCTGCCCATCAGAGGACTGAACCCATTAGCAGTCATCCTGGAGGGGAGGGATTAGAGGGACTGGCCAGCAGGGGGAATGAGAGAGCCTGGTGGCTGCCAGAGACCCCACCCCAGGGCCCTGGACTCAGACCGGACAGAATTGGGACTGACCCCCATGGCCACCAGCAGGATGGGGCACAGTGGGCCCAGGTCCCCGGCCACCTCTGCACCTGCCCCTTGGGAGTCACTTGTTCCTGGCTGCCCCTCCCACCACCTCAGGCCCTGCCCACCAGCTCACCCCAGCTCTGTGCCTTTGCTTCGAGGGGCTCTGCCTGGGCCCCCAGCTGCTCCCCGCCCCACTGCACGATGTCACGGGGCTGCTACTCTCCGGGAGCCTCCAGGGGCCCAGCCTGCTGCCAGCTCTGCCACTCCCACGCAGCCCCCGGGACGTCCCTGTCTTCCTGCAACGTGCCAATTGCCCGCTGAGCTCCGGGGATTAAATAAACTCACTGAGAGTGCTGGAGGACATGTCTGATGTTCTGCCCCAGCGGCCACCCCTCTCCCTCCTGAACCTGCAGGCCTCTGCCAGAGAGGCCTGGCCACCCAGGGATGCTGGCTGCGGACAGCCCTGGCCACGCACGGGATACCCTCCAGCCACGACTCTGGGGAGGGCAGACACCTCCCGGCTGAAAGCATCCAGCTTCAGGGCCCTCAGAGGCACCCCCATTTTGCCGCCAGACCTCCAATGTCCCAGGGGTGCTGGGGCCACAAAAGAGGCCTAGGGTCAGATGGCATGCCCCTACAGGGCGGGCCCCTGTGCCTCAGTCTGCCCACCTGTAAAGGGGAGATGGACGATCACCGGTCACCCCGCTAATAGTAACGATCCCGAGATTCCTTGCCCCACCCTGCCTTCATATACCCCTCCCCCCAGTTCTCCACTCTGCCCGCCATATCCCCAGACCAGTCATCACCCGCCGCCCCCAGTCTCCTGCCTGTCCAGAGCAACAGCTCCCCGAGCTTGTGCCACCCGGTGGGGCAGCGCAGGAGCGTGGCGCTCGTGAGCCAGCGAGAGGAAATGAGATTCCCTGACGTCAGCCCAGCCCTCGCCCCGCCCTCCCCCTGCCACCTGGCTTTGGGCCGTCCTACTTGTCCCTGCCACACGGGGCGCTGGCCCCGCGCAGCCTGACCAAAGACAACATTAGCGGTTCCCAGCAGCCGGCACCTGCCAGAAGCCTGGGTCCCTGGGCTCTGTAGCTGAGCCAGGACCACTGAGTGCTCCCCGAAACCCCTGGACCTGTACTCAGGCCTATCCCAGCAGGTCCCCGACGTGGTCTGAGTCCCTATTGGGAACCAGGGCTGGCCAGTGCTGACCGGCTACCTCGGACAGCTCATGGGCCCAGGTCCACACATTGCAGGGGTCCAGCCTTGGGCTCCGCATGCTTCCAGCCACTCTCCACACGCTGGGGTGGGAGGGACAGTCTTGGGTTCCCCCTGCACTGGGCTGTCAGAGGAACCAGCCTCCAACATTAACATCGCCGGGCCGGTCGGCACAATTGCACCTAATAATTAATTCATTATTATAGTAAAGTGATAGGGAGCATGAGAAAGATAAATAATGGAGTCAAACACATTTCATGAGAGCGTGCTCACCTCAGGCCCGCTTGGTGGTCCCGTGGGGAGAGAGAATGAGGGGGGAGGAGAAGACACGGGAAAGGGAACAGGGAGGAGAGGGAGAGGAGTTGGGGGAGGAGAGGCGGCCCAGCAAGAGACGGTGGGGGGGGGGGGCCAAGGACGGACATCGAGGGCGAGAGAGTTCCTTTATTTTCTGACCAAGCCTTAGCTGTCTTTTGGGGACATGCAAGGCCCCTAAATACAGGTAAGGACATATGTCACAGGAAGGAGTTGTGCTGTAGATTGTACAGTATTGAGAGATGATCTAGGGGCCCGTGTGTGATAGGACAGGGAGACTATTGGGGTCCCCATGTCAAGACCCCTGATGGGGGAGGCCTAACCCTTATTGCCCTTGGGTTGGAGACTTGATTTCGCTAAAGTTGTCAGGGGGAGTGACCCGTTGTTCTGAGAGCAGGAAGTCAGCCTTTCCTTTTGTGGGAGAGACAGTGACCTCTGGATAGCTGAAACCTTCAGGGAGAATAATTAAGTTACTGACCTCCCCCACCAGATGGTAGCAAATGGTGACTAATATTTGCTCCATATTTTGGAGGAGGTACAATTGTGGCAAAGTCCTGAGCTGAGCCCCGGTGGCGTAGAGGTTGAGTACAGGACTGCGGCCCCCTGGGTTGGTGGTTCAAATCCAGCAGCAGCTCTCCAGGAGCAAGGCTGGGCCTCCCACTCCCCCCCCCCCAGGGGCCGTGAGGCCCCTCCCCCCCAAAAAACCAATTGTGGGAAAGTCCTATCTTCATCCGACACTGGGCCACTGCACATCCAGTGTGGAGACAGACTCAGGCCCTCTAGAACCCAGCCCCTCTCCCCACACTGGGGCCAGCTTTAGGGCACCCACCTGGGGGGAGGGGAGGGTGGGGGGAGATGGGCTGCTCCTGGCTCTCCCATTTGACGTTTCCCTGAAAAGCAGGGCAGTGCCCCCACATCATTGAGCTCCAGGAAGCTGCAGGGGGATGGGGAAGCCGAAAGTCTGCCCCAGGTGCCAGGTGTTTCTCCCAGGGCTAGGGTCTGTGAGAAAAACCTGCTGCCTGCTCTGTGGGTGGGTCAGCCAGGCTCCATCTGGCGCTGGGTGGCCCTCAGGAAGCCCAGAGACGGGCATGCTGGTCTGGCCAACCTCAAAGGAGGAGCTGAGTGCCCAGAGCAGGGGGAGGGGCAGACAGACAAGGGCGGCTGCTGGACAGAGAGAGGGGAAGGAGGATGCAGGACCGGCTGGGCAAGCTGACCCAAGCGCTGGACCCCCTTGGAGAAGACTGCCCACCCTGCCGAGCTCTTCCCACTGTGTCCCAGGACCCTTGCCCACCTCCTGGGGCATACGGCTTCTCTGGCCCTGCAGGCACTCAACCCATCCCTTCCTCCTCTCACTGCGTCCTCCTCTGTCCCCAGCCTGACCCCTAAGCCCAGGCAGCCCTGTGTTCTGAGGCAGCATCCTGGGTGGGCTTGGGAATTGGATGTGGCTCCCTGGCAGAGGGTATGGAGAAGGTCCCCGGGGAAGGATGGAGGACACACACTGGGTACAGCAGTGCCCTGTGGCACACAGCAACGTGCCTCGGGGCTCCAGCACCACAGGGTAGAAGCGGGCCTCGTGTCCGCCCCCAGGCAGGCATTGTGTCTGGCCTGCGTGTGCGGCCGTGTCCCAAGGACACCAGGCCAACCAGCCCCGCACATGCCCCCAGGCCCGGTACGGGGACTGCTGGGCGGCTGCCAGCCGTGAGCTCAGCGCCAGCTCCCCCAGGGCTGAGAGCAGGTGCCCGCCGTGCCTGGGGGCCCCCCGGGGGCAGCACCAGAGTGCCGAGTCCCCGCCCCGCAGCAGCTCCTCTCAGGAGTGGGCAGCAGGTGCGGGCTGTGGCAAGGAACCGGCAGGCAGGCCATGGAGGAGTGTGGGGACCCCCAAGCATCTCTCCTGCCAGGCCCCTGCACCCCAGGACGCCGCACCGCGCGTTGACTCCCCTGCCTCCCACCATCTGCCGACGGTCCTTCCAGCCTCAGGTGAGAGAGTGAGGCAGTCTCCGGCCTGTCCCCTGTTTAGCCCTGGGCGAGTGGTTGGGTCCCTCTGGGCTTCAGCTGTGTCCCCTGCGGGAGTGAGGAGAGACAGCCCCACGGTCTGCCTGCGGGGCCACTTCCAGAGGGCCTGGAGGCCCAAAGCTAGCCAAGCTCCCTGGACACTTGTCCCCCAGCCTCCTAATGCTGGTCTGTGTGTCTGTCCAGGAAGCAGAGGCAGCGTAGCCACCTGAGGCCAGGTCCTATCCTGAGCTGCGTGTCTGAGGGGGGCCCCAGAGTGGCCATAGGGTCTGCCCGGCCACCCTGGGCAGGAAACAGGGAGAGGCACCACCACTGGGCTGGCCGGGGAGATGCCTGGCCTCCCGCTAAGGCACCTGTGGAGTTACAGGGACAGCCGCCTCCTCCTGTGCATCTGTTTGTCACCTTAATTGGAGGCGCTACAGCCGCTGGGTCCCCAGAGCCCCGACCTGAGATAAGGAAGGCTCCCCTCTGGCCCCCCTCCCTCCCGCAGCTCCCGTTTGTTTGGGAACAACGTATTGTTGTCGGGCTCGAGAGAGACCTGGAGACCTGCTGGAACCAGGCGAGCAGGAACTGTCCCTCCTCCCTGGACCACGGGGAGAGGGGCGCCTGAACACGCCCCGGGCTCACCCACAGCCACCTCTGACCTCGTGCCTCCCCGCCCTGGGACCTTGCAGGCAGCGCAACCTTCGCTGGCAGACTGGACATGGGCCCCTGGGCCGGTGAGACCTCCCGCTGTGGACGACCCTTTGTGGCTGGGCTCCTGGAGAGCGGCGGGAGGGGGGAGGTGCCGGCTGCAGCTACAGAGACTGTGCAACTGTGCGCAGGGCCGTGTGGGGTCCCCCCACCCCTGGGCCCCTCCTGCTGCCGGAGAAGAGACCTCACTACATGCGGTTGTAGAAACAGGGGACCCAGTCCCACTTCTTGCCCGGGTCTCTAAGGCAGGGGAGTGAGTCAAACCCTTCCGCTACCATTCAAGAGCTACCCAGCGGGGCGCCTGGTTTCAGTGTTAGCACCTCCAGACCTGACGGGGACCCCGAGGCTGCAGAGATGGAGCAGTGGGGAGACAGAGTTTGTGCTCCTGTGTCCACTTTCCAAGCCCTTTCTGGCACAAGGTGACCAAACTGCCAGTGGTCACCATGCCATGGCGGGGGCTCTCTGCGCTTACCGGCTCTTCTGTTCCAGGCGTCCTGGCCGGCCCAGGCCTTGCCCTCCTGGTGTCTCTCACAGCTCACTGCTCAAGCCCCGAGACCCAGGACAAGCTGGACCGCGACAAGGCCAGCGAGTGGGTCAGGTGAGTGCTGGCCGGGGGGACCTCCCTCGGTGCCCAGCACACACGTTTGAGGGGACAGGGAGGCAGGTGAGGGCCCAGCAGGAGTCTTGCCTGTGGTCATTCTCCCTGTCCGCAACATGAGCTGGCCAGGCCCTCCTCTACTTTAGACTGTCAAGCTTTGTCCAGCTGGGGCTCTGGCCTGGTCTCTTAGGCTTCACAAGAACTCCCCAAATCCTACTTGGGCTTCCCTAGTCATATAGCAGCTGTCCAGGGTCCCTGGAGCCTGGCTGGAGGACAGAGCCTCGGGGACTGGGCCTTGGGAAGAAGTGAGTGGGTGAGTGAGTGAGCACAGGAGGGCTTGTGTCTGAGTCACACAGTAGCTCAGAGCTTGGAGCCCGCTGGGTCTCTGAAGGGAGGAATAGAGGGTTATTGAGAGAGAGTGAATGAGTGAATAAATGAGTGAGTGAGTGAATGAATGATTGAGTAAATGAGTGAGTGAGTGAATGAGTGAGTAAATGAGTGAATGAATGAGTGAGTGAGTGAGTGAGAGGGGCTTCCCAGCCAACACGTGGAGGTGGACCCTGACCCCATAGGCTCATGCCCACCTGCTTCCTGCCCAGTGCCAACGCCTCCCTCCTGCGTGACTTCTGGTGTCAGCCGGCCACCCAGCTGAGCCGGGACCAGCTGTCCACTCTGGTCAGAAGGATGGCAGCCCAGCAGGTGCCCCTGGGAGCCTGGCAGGTGAGTGTCACTGAGGCCCACAAGGAGCAGTCAGAGACAGGCTGTCTCTGGGGGTCCTGGGATGACTGGGGGTGGGGGAGTCAGTCTGCACCGGTCAGGGGGTCGCCCCAACTCCAGCGGGTGGGGAACGGAGTGGGAGGGCAGCTTGACGGACCTCGGAGAATGTTCTGGAAACACAGCAAACCTTCCAGGATGCATTGCTTTCCAGCTCACCCCGAGACAACTGGAGGTTGGGTCCTTCTGGGCGGGCTGCCTCCCTCTGGACTCTTTAGGACTGTCGGCCAAATCTCCACCAGCCGCCATGCTGGGCGGGCAAGTTCCTCTGTCGCTCCCATCTCAGTATTCTTTGCCAACACCATGGTTCAAGAGCAGACATGCCCGTTCTTCCCCAATCTCCCTTCCTCCTGGTCCGGCTTTCCTTTGTGCATCTACATAAATGAGGAGGTCGGAAATACAGGCTTTGTTCAGGCGCACCTGAGTCCACAGGGCAGCCTCTTTGCTCCTCAAGACTGACTGATACAAGTAGAACCAAGAACATCGCCGGGCTTGGGGGCCTGGCTGCTTTCACTCGGCGCTCCGGATCCGTCCCCGGCGCTGTGCCCTGCATCGGAGCCTCGACGTTCTTTCTGTGCCCGAGCAGCCCCCCGAGCCATGGTATTTTCCTGTGCACAGGAAAGTTAGGCATCGAATTTGGACTGCCCAAAGGACAAGCCCCTCTGCCTTGGAAGAGGCAGGGCCAGAGCGCTCCTGAGAGGCAAAGATGGCAAGACTTCATCTCACATACTTTGGACATGGGGTCAGGCGAGACCAGTCCCCTGGGGAGGGACACCTTGCTTGGGAAAGGGAAGGGACAGCGACAAAGAGGAAGGCCCTCTAGGAGATGGACGGACACCGTGGCTATAAGAATGGACTCAGGTCCAGGGACAATGGTAAGGAGGGTTGCCGGACCTTACGGGGTCACGAGGGCGAGAACCGACTCGATCAACCTGACAACAGCAGAGTCCCAGCCTCCCACTGTCGGTCTGTCGAACTATGTGTCGGCCACGAGCATTGAAGGGGACCTGGGCTGTCGGAAGAACGAAGGGCAAGCAGAATGCCCCTCGGAAGCGAGGACGGAGAGACCGTCTCGTGTGCTTTGGACGACCATCAGGAGGGGGCTAGTTGGTCAAGTCGAGAGTCATGGGAGATGAGGAAGCCCCCAGGAGAGGGGCTGCACAGAGGCTGCAGCCGCGGACGCACAGATGGCAGAAATGGCAGTGAGGCTGTCGCAAGTCCTTCTGCCGGGCTATGTCTGGTCACTACGAGGTGGAATCAACTCACGGGCCCGTGACGACCGTTTTCATTGTGAGTGGCCCACATGGTGGTCAACCCTCACCTGCTGGACGACACAAGGTCTGTGTCCACCAGTGCTGCTGGGAACATTCTTGCCCACGGATCAGTGCCAAAGTCCCTACTTTCAAGCCTTGGGGAAGCAGAATTGCAAGGCCGGGGGATGTTTCTAAAGTTCTCTGGTGGCCCATTGGTTAAAGTGCTCAACAGGCAGCCCCCCAAATCCACTGGGTTCGAATCCACCAGCCGCTCCATGGAACAAGGGCACGCCCTTCCCTTCTCCCCAAGACTTCCAGCCTGCGAACTCTATGGAGCGACTTTAAGAATGACGTCATTCTCACGGACCCCTGCTGGCTTAGTGGGTTAGGCCTTGGGCTGCCAGCCACAAGGTCAGCAGTTCAAACCCACCAGCCGCTTCGAGGGAGAAAAATGAGGCTTTCTCAAGCCCACAGGGGCACTTCCACCCTGTCCTGCAGAATTGACTCAGTCGATAGCCACGGGTTTGCAGTGGCTTGAAGGGTCCCTATGAGGAGTTTTGAGAAGTCCTGGTTAGGCAGACGGGGTTAAGTGTTGGGCTATGAACACCCAGGTCAGTGTTTCGAGACCCCCCAGCTGCTCTGAGAGAGACAGAGGAAGCTCTCCCTTCCAGCAAAGACAGACTCACACAGCTGCGGGGTAGGCTGCCCTCTCCTCTAGGGTGGCTGTCAGTGGACTTCCACTCGACGGCAGTGAGCTAGAAGGAACTCCGGGTGGTGGCGCAGCTGCTGACCACACGGTCAGTGCTCCAAAGCGCTGAGGGAGGCTGGGAGGCGGTCTGGGAAGCCCTCTCTCTAGGCAGCTATGCGTCAACAGAAGGCTGGTCTCGCGGGTCTTCTGGTATGTCTTGGGTCATGTCTGAGCAGTGGTCACGCTATTTCCTGACTCCCAAGTTTTCCAACCCCATCAGAAGGTGTCACCCCCACACGTGTCTCAGGACTGTCGCCTGTCTGGACTGCTTCTCCCGCCTCTGTGTTCCATAAGCTTGTTGCTGGCCATGGGGGGGGTTAGTGCATGGGGGGGGGGGGTCCTGTCCAAGGGCATCCGCTCTGATGAGAACACAGGTCCCAGGGCTTTCGAAATTGACCCAATAGCTCCCTAGTCTGGTGTTCTTATGTTTTTTAGTCTGCCGTTTTATAAGCGGTCGTTTTTTGGTCCCTTTTTCTGCGAACGTCACTGCTGTTCGCAGAGCCCGGGTGATGCAATGGGTTGGACATTGGGTGCTGGTGATGAGTGTCGGGTCAGTGGTGCTCTGTCCTGAAGGGCGGGCGGCCATGAGTCAGACTGGCTCAATGGCGGTGAGTCTGTTTATTGGGGCGCTCCTCATGTTAAGGAGTCAGGGAACCCGGTTGTGCTTCCCTCCTCCCCTCCAGGGGTCCCAGTCCCTTGAGGACTCTCTCTCTAAGGTGTCCTGGGAAGACAGGCTGTCCCAGGAGCACCCAGCCCAGTGAGCCCCTTGAGGACTTGGCAGAAACCCTTTAAAATGTCCCCAGGTCAAAGCCATCCAGGCAGAGAGGGGAATCTCACCAGAGTCCTGGGGAACCCTCGTGTGATTTTGGGTGGGGCGAGGACGGGACTCTGGGGGGAGGGGGTCGAAGAGCCTGTTGTGATCTGTGGGCCCTGCAGGATGCAGGGGACAGGAGAGACCACTGGGAGAGGGGGGCTAGGGGCTGGCTGGCACGGGGGCAGGATGCAGGGGATTCGAGGGGTCCAGGGGAGGCGTGCTGGGGGCTGACCGGGGCAGGGGGCAGGATGTGGGAACACAGGGGCCTGAGCATGGGGGGGGGGTGTCAGATGGAGAGTGAACGACCCCTCCCTCGCCAGCTCAGCTGCCTGGCCAACCTCGTGAGGCGACGAGGCCTCCAGGACGACTTTGAGAGGCACCCGCCGGACCTGCTGCTCTTCTACGAGTGAGTGACCACCCCCAGGCCCTGCCCTGCTCCCAGACATCCTGTCTGCTGGGCCTGACCCACCCTGACAGACCTCTGCCCTCCACAGCCTGACCCAGGTGGGGGCTGATGACTGCCAGGCCTTCACTCACCGCGCTGGCCAGGGAGACACGGAGCTGCTGGTCAACCTGCCTGACCAGAGAGTTGCCCTACAACACAAGGCCCTCGACTGCCTGGTGGGTGTCCAGGAGAGGCGGGGGGGACACAGCTTGGGGCCGACCCTCTGCTTGGAAGGTGGGCCCTGGCCTCCCCTTATGCTGACCCTCTGTCCCCAGGGCTCTCCACGACTCAACGCCTCTGACCTCCTGTTGCTTGGGAGCCTGGTGTGTGACCTGGACGCAGCCAGCATCACAGCCGCCGACCCCCGAATCCTGCAGAGCCTGCAGCGCTGCCCGAGACTGACCACTGCCCAGCAGGACGCCCTCAACATGCTGCTGGCCAGCGGGAGAACCGAGCTGGGGTGAGCAGGTTGCAGAGGTCACCCACCCACTCTCAAGGCCCCCAGATCCACACTCGCCCAGGGCTCCCTTGCTTGGTCAGAGATATTCACAGCCCTGGTGACCTCTGACCACTAAGCCTGACCACACAGTCCATGGGGGATGGAGCAGCAATTGCTAGAACTGCCAGCCTCTGGTCCCTCAATTGGGGTTCTCCCATGGGCTCCAACTGGACGGCTGGGGTGCCCCTCTGGGCCTCCACAGCCTGCCCTCCCTCACATCAGGTCCCCCGGCTCCTGGACGCTGGAAGGGCTGCAGACTTTGGGCCCACTGGCCACCCACATCAGACCCCGGCTGTGGATGCTGGTGCCCGAGGTAGGACCTGCTGCCCCGGGGGGGACAGGGCACCGGGGTGTCCAGCCGTGTTCCCCATGCCATCCTAGGTCAAGTCAATGGTATCCCAGACACCAACCTGGGGTCTCGGATTTCTTCTTGTGGAGAGAGGGGACCAATGACCTGGAGACAGCCATCATGCCCATCCCGTCCCCCCATCCCCCGCAGGCCGTGGGCCTTGACTTCTTCCGGAGCTCTGTGGCTGCCTTCAGGGAGGGGAGCCTCAGCCCTCGAGATGCCAGGCGCTTCGTCAGCGGCTTTCTGGAGGCCAAGGCCAACGTGGCGGCCCCCAGGTCCAGGCGGGGCACAGGTCAGTGGCCATCTCTCCCCAGAGTTGCGTGGGGAGACACCTGCTCTTGCATATGGGGCCCCCGGGCACAGGACACGGGGTTGGGTGGGGGCTCTGTGAACTGAGACCAAGTTAGAGGGGAGGGTGGGCCCCGCAGGACCAACCTACTGGACGGCTGGGTGGAGGCCAGGTTAAGGGTCAAGGCAGGCCCTGAAGTTTGCCTTTCACCACAGGGAGAGCCTGCGTGCACGGCGACATCACCGCGGCCACCCTTCGGGACGAGCTTTTCCTGGTACGCTACGACTGCCCACAGCTGGACTCCTGCCTGGGCAGCCGCGTGCTCCGGGCCAACCTGGACCCCCTGCTGCAGCACCCACTGCCCGCTGAGTGCCAGCGCGTGGTCAAGGCGAAACTCAGCCAGGTGGGCGGGGCTGGCGGGTGGGCGGGGCTGGCTGCTTGGGTGGGCTGGGCAGGTGATGTGGGAGAGCCTGGGGGAGTGGGCGGGGCTTGCAGGTGAGCAGGGCCGTGATTGGGCGGGCGGGCGGGCAGGGCCAACCCTGGAGGTTGGCTAGTTAGCCTAGCGTGGTGCGTGGTGCGTGGTGCGTGCGGCAGGAGGGCAGGCTGACGCTGTCCGCTCCCGCAGATCTACCCGCGAGGCATTCCCGAGGACCAGCTGCGGCGCATCACGTCACTCGTCTACCTGTACTCCGGCAGCGAGATCGGCCAGTGGAACATCACTTCTGGGGACACCGTGCTGGCCCTGTTGGCGGCCGACGTGGCCCTGGACAACCAGACGGAGGTGGGCAGTGGGATGGGAGCCCCTGAGCCCTCAGCCCCGGGCCGGCCGCTGACCCGCCCACCCACCCACAGGCTGTGCTGCAGAAGTTTCTGGACCACCGCGGCAAGCTCACCGGCCCCTTGCTGGTGGCCTTGGGGGGCTCCCGTCTCTGCTGGATGAGCCCCAGGCAGATTCAGACCATTCGACCCTCCGAGTTCCGGTGAGGCCCCCTCCTCACAGGGCTCCGGAGGAACCTAGGGGAAACTGAGGCTAGGGGAGGGAGGGCTGGGCCATCTGGATGATGCGTTTGTAGTGCGGGGGAGGGAGGAGGGGGTGGGACCACAAGTGGAGGTTCAAACTGGAGACAGAAGGGTGCCAGCTCCAGGGGACAGCTCTTCCTGCCTTGCCCAGGGATGGCCTCAGCCATGACCAGCTTGAAGTTAAGCCTGAAGCTTCCTAGTCCCTCTCCTCTTCCTGTCCAGACACCAGTCACAAGGTCAGGTCCACTCTGCCTCGGCCTGACAGCTTGTTAGCGAATCCATACACTCTGCTGCAGACAAGTTTCCGGACGATGTTCTGATCATTTGCACCCTTGAGGGGGCCAGGGGGTGCTGCACCTTTCAGAGGTGCAGCAGGGAGCAGGATCCGGCCCGGCATCCAGAAGGCGGGGCCCAGCCTGCTCAGCGCTCTCCCCCACAGGTTGGCGGGGGCCTTGGACATCTCTGCCTGCCCACAGAGCAGGAAGAATGTGCTGTATGCCAAGGCCCGCGAGGCCTTTGGGGGGACAGGGACCACAGCTGCCTACTACCGCTTCATGCGCCCCTATCTCGGTGAGCCATCCCCACCCTGTGCCCAGCTCTCCCAGACCTCCCTCTCCCCACTGACCGTTGACCGCCCCTCCTTGCCCCGCCTAGGCGGCGCCCCGGTGGAGGAGCTGCGGCACCTGGCCCAGGCCAACGTCTCAATGGACATCGACACCTTCACCAACCTCAACCCACGCGTGCTTCAGGTGCCACAGCCCCGTCCCCTCCCTCCCCTTCCCGCCCACCTCCTCCTGCACCCCCTGTCCCCAAGCCTCTCCACATCCCAGCAGCACAGCATTTCTTCGGCCTCACTCCCCCCCCATCCGTCTCCTGCCCATACCCAGCCCTGTGGAATTGCCCACCACCCATGCCCCCGACTGCCTGCCTGTTCCCACAGAGCCTCAGCGTGGACAATGTGACCACGCTGCTGGGTCAGAATGTGGGGGACCTGCAGAAGGCACGTAGCCACCCCACCATCAGCTCCTGGCTTCGCAGCCTGAGCAGCTCGGCCCTGGGTGAGCTGGGCCTCAATGCCAAGGCCGCCAGCACCGCCCACCCAGACTTCATGACCCGGGGGACCCCGAGCACACAGCCCCGGCCGCCTCACCCCGTCTTCCCCTCGGGCCTGCCTGCGAACAGCATGGAGGACTCCACTTCAGGTGTGCCCCCACCCCCACGCCTCCCTCCCAGGGCCCTCTGTGGGCCAGGCAAGGTGCTGGCCACTGCCTGTCCACCCCGCTTGCCTCCTAGTTCACACGAGGTCCACCATCTCTGGGGTATGACCATGTGGCCAAGCTCTCAGACACGGGGTACAGGGGTACACTAGGGTCCTGGTTGGGCTCCTGGGCCTCAGGGAGGGCTACCTGCGAGGGCTCTGGGCAGGACTGACAGGGACCCCCTCCCCCCCATCTGCTGCAGGCAGCCCTCCAGGACTCCTAGGCTCCCTGCCACTGATCCTGGTCTTGTCTGTCAGCCTCCTGTGGCTGTACCTGCCCCGACCTGCTCACCGGGGGCCCCCACCGCGGCCTGTGCAGTTGGCCCTGTTCCAGAACACTCCGAGACAACGTGGCCCACAGGTGGCGCAGGGCCCAGAGACCAGGTGGGCCTGCAGCTCCAGCCTCTGCTCAGGCCAGGTCTCCAGGACCTGCAGCTGCCCTGAAGAGCCATGGCTGCCCCGACCCTCCTGGCATCAGTGTCACCAGCAGTGCTGATGGGTGTGAATAAAGCCCCAGTCCCCTCCCTGTGCATCCCTTTCCTCTGGGTCAGCGTGGAGGGGACGTGTGTGTGTCACAGAGCCCCAGTCCCCTCCCTGGGTGTCCCTCTGCTCTGGATCAGCATGGGAGGGGGTGGTCACAGAGCCCCAGTCCCTTCCCTGGGTATCCCTTTGCTCTGGACTGGGTGGGAGATTGGGGGGCACAGAGATTTTCTATTTGTGCCCAGTCCTCCAGACCCCTGCATACCTCAACTGAGCCTTGGGAAGAAGACCCCTTGTCCTGGCTGTCCCAGCCCCTGTCCCAGTGTGAGCAGGGGCTGGAGGAGGCCACCCAAGGCGGAGAGGGCACATTCGTAAGGTTACCTCCAGGCCCTGTTGTTGCCAGGACACCCAGAAGTCACGCTCCAAGACCCCGTCTGCAGTGTCACACAGTGTCACATCTGCGGGGACATGATCCTTTATTGAGGCTCCGGGGTGGGATAGGATGGGTGGCCCCTTCTTTGCCAGGCGGGGTTCCAGGGCAATAGCCAACTCAGGGTTGGCGCTGGAAGGGTGGCTGGCACAGGTTACGGTCCGGTGAGGCAGGGCCCCTCCATGCAGCCCAGCCAGCTAGCCATGCCCCCCACGGGCCCTTTGGGCCCCCCGGCCTCCCAGTTCCAAGAGCAGGTAGCCATTGGGGATGCCGCCTTGCAGCCCCAGCCCCAGCGTGTCCAGATCCTCCTGCTGCTGCTGCACGATCCAGTCCCACACAGGGTGGTGCCGCTCCTCCGCCTTCAGGTCCTCCACGTTCTGCCTCAGCAGTCCCTTCACCTCACTCACTGTCAGGGGCTACCGGAGACCCCAGGGCGGCTGTCAGCGCCCTCCTTTCTGGCCACAGGCAAGCCTCTCACTGCCTCCAAACCACAGAGCCCACCCGGGCTCCACCCAGCCCCCTGCCCAGTCTTCTGTTTACCCCCACCCAATTGCCACTCAACCCCCATCCAGCCTCACCCAGGCTTCTCCTGGCCCCTGGCCATACCCCAATCTGGCCCCCACCTACCAGAATGGCCTCTCTCCTCAGCTCCTTGAAAGTAGCCATGTCCATGCTGATGTTCTTCTGGCTGAGAGCTCGCAGCTGCTCTGTGGTGGCCCCCCCTGTCATGTGGGAGAAGGTACTAAGGCTGCCCGAGGCCCTGCAGATACCACCGCACCCCCCACCCCCACCCAGCCCACTCCCCACAGCAGCTCCTCAGCATAGGGGGCTGGCGGGAGGCCGCTAACTAGGAGGTGGACCTTTGCCTCCAGTCCCTCCCGGGAAGAAGGTGAGCCTGTGTGCCCCCACAAAGATCCAGGCCTGGAACCCCGGGGGGCAGGTCCACTCTCCCCTATAGACTCTCTATGACTGGGAATCCATTCCACAGGGTGGGTTTGGGGAACCCCGGGCTGGAGCAGGGAGGAGCCGGGTGCAGAGTCCCTCCATGGCACTTGAAGTCACACTTCAGGTGGGGGCTAAGGACACAGGATCGCCACGCCCCATCTAATGGGCAGCTCCAAGGTGGGCAGTGGGCTGCAGCCCCCATGTCCCCTGGGCCCCAGGCTCACCCAGGTAAGGCCGCATCCTCTCCAAGTAGCTGGACCCAGAGATGTTCTGGAAGGCGAGTTGAGCCTTGCCACACAGGACCTCCTTCTGTGCCAGTGAACACTCCTTCAAGGCCTCAGGCTCTACCTCCCTGGGGGCACGGGCGGGCAGTGAGCTGACAGTCTGCCCACCATGCCCAGGCAGGCCCCAGGGACTCACCAGAGGAGGCGGGGGTGCAGAAGGCCGAGCTGCTCAGGACTGAACAGGCACAAGGAGGTTGGATGCATGGTGACTACAGTGTCCAGGACGCCGTTGTCCACCGGGGCCCCACCCGCCGCATAGCGGGCTATCAGGGCAGCCACCTACAGAAGGAGCTGCCGTGACACCTAAGCAGGGGAGGACCCTCACCCCCCTGCTCTGCCTGACCCCATGGGGTGCATCCCCCCCATCTGCCCGGCCCCGGGAAGGCGGTCACCTGAGTCTTGGCGTGTGGCCCCTTCATGGCTCGGAGCAGGCTTTCCAGCATCTCCGTGGACTTTACGTCCCACTTGCCGATGTCCTCAGGAGTGACCAGCGGTAACAAGGAGCCCAGTCTCTGGATCACATCTTTGGGGTACCCTTCAGGGTAGGCCTGGGGTGGGGAGGAGGTTGTGAGAGACTGGCGACAAGACCCAGGCCCTGGCCGGAACCCACACCCTCAGCTACCTGGTCCAGACTGCCCTTGAGAATAGCAAGCTGCCCATAAGTGAAGGGCAGGTTGTCCACCCGGTCCAGCTGCGAGGCCAGCAGGGTGCCATCCACACAGGCCTGCAGCTCGGCGTCCGAGTAGAAGACCAGCATCTCGTCCACCTCGTGGACCTCCTTCCCGGGGGGACAGCCTGGCCCTGTAGGGGGGAGTGGGCCTCTCTGTCTTCTGTGTCCCCTGGGCAGGGCTTCTGCTTCTCCCCCCAGCAGGGCCCGAAGCTCACCTTCCTGCTTGGCCTGCTGTGGTTGGGCCTGCCGCACCCTCCGGTGGACAGCCAGCAGCTGAGGGTCTCTGGGGTCGCTCTGCAGTCTCCTGGCTAAGACACCCTGAGGACAGCCAGGCAGAGCGGGGTCTCACTCACTGCCCAGGAGGGGCCGGGCTCTGAGCCCCTGCAGAACACCCCTGCAGGGGGTCCCACGGCACCCCACCACTTCCCCATCTGGCCACTCCCCGGCCTCCCTCTGTACTGAGCCACTCCACCCTGGCCAGCCACATCAGGTCCAGCTGCTCCTCTGCCAGGACGTGCCTTTGAGAGCTTGTTTCCATAGCTGGGTGTGTGAATGCTTCTGTGTGTGTGTGTGTGTGTGTGTGTGTGTGTACACAAGCCAGCCTCACCCATCCCATGCAAGACTGGACACCCCCAAACCCACCAAATCCTTACCCCACTCACTGCCTGTGGGGACTCACCTGCCTGGCCTCAGCAGTGTGGACCTCATAGGACATCATGGCCCAGCCTGCACGGGGTGGGGGTGGGGGCCGCGGAAAGGAGGAGTGTAAGTCTTCGGGAGGTCAGGACTCTGCACCCACCAGGGGACTTTCCCACCCCCACTGCCCCCGTCCATCCTGCAGGGGCTAACTGCTCAGACCCTCAGGTGCCCCCACAGACCCCCAGCTTTAGCCTCAGCCCCTCACTGTCCCTGCTGAGCCTGGACTGTTGGAGTGGATGCCAGGCACAGTCACTTCTGGGGGCAGGGCAGTGACATGCCCAAATCTGTGAGACTAGGCTGAGTCCCAGTGGCGGAAGTGTTGGGTCTGGGACGGCGGCCCGCGGGCTTGGCGGTTTGAATCCAGCGGCAGCTCTCAGGAGCAGTGCTGGGTAGCTCCCACGACCACCAGAGGCCGTGATGTCCCCCAAAAAACAAAACAAACAACCCCAAAAAACTTGAGACTGAGGTGGGGGGGGTCACTCAGGGCTTCAGTCAAAGTCTGAGAAGGAGGGAGGAAGGGAGGGCGGGAGCAGTTTCTACTCAAAATTCCCCACCCTGCTCCAACCTGTCCCTCTTCACCCCCAGCCCTCCTCCCTCGTACTCACCAACACCAAGCAGGAGGAGACAGAGGCGCCTGGGGGTGGGCAAGGCCATGTTCTGTGGGGACAGTGACCCTGATGTCCCTGGGCACAGCCGGATTCCTCCACCACCCACCCCTCAGCCAGGTCAGGGTCCCGGACAAACCTCTAAAGGCTTGGTCTATGCGCTGTGTGTGCCCAACTGGCCAGGATTCCAGGAAATAGTTCTGAGTCACATGCACCCCCCCTCCCCGTCCCCATTCACACACACACACACCCCGGCCCAGCTCCTCCTTGACTGATGTGGGGCGGTGGCCTGAGGGGGTGGGGAGGGGCCAGTGGGCACGAAGGCTCACTGGGGGAGGGAGCATTGTCCAGCGGGCCTCAGTCTCCCTCTGGGTGTACAGTGTGCTTTGCAGACAGGCATGGCCCCTCCCGGGTGCAGCCCACCCTCCCCACACCTGAGCCCCAGAGGGTAAGGGTCCAGCTCCCTGGAAACCAGCCCTGTGGTAGACAGCACCCTGGAAAGGATGGAGAGGATGGGGCAGTCTGCCAGAAAGGAGGGGGGCACTCCTGGATGCCTTTCTGGGCCCCTCTCAGGCGGGGAAGAAGTGGGGGGTGGGACTGGGAAAAAGTCACTAACATGGCCCCCTCCAGCTCCTGAGAGCTACCCTGGTCATGGGACGTACTTTCAGGGGGCACCCTGAGCTTGTGTGTGAGCTCTCGGGGGGTGGGGTGGGGGGGGAGGGAGAGGACAGCCTCGAGGGCTGCTGGTCAGAGTGGTGGAGAGTCCCTTTGGTGGGGAGCCCAACAGGTCTGGGTGGGGAACAGGGGCCCCTTCCCCCACACTCCCCAAGCCTGCTCCTGCCCTTCTCGGGGCTCAGGAATGAGGGAGATTCTCCCTGCCACAGGGGGAGCAACCAGAGCTCTCAGGTGTCCTCCTGATGACCCTGAGCCTGCCAGGGCACGGGGAGGAGGGGGTACTGCACAGACCCTGCAGGGGCAGAAAGAAGCCCCACCTACAAACCTGGATGCAGGTACGGGGCTGGGTTCAGTGGGCGTGTCCTCACCTGAATGTGCCTCCCGATGCCTCCCTCAGACACAGGAGACCTAGATGGGGCTGGGCACTTCATGGCACCCTCTGCCTGCCTTCTGATACTAAGCGGCAGCCGCCAGGGACCACCCCCACACATGCACACTCAGTGAGCCCGCACCCCCCTCCCCCACATACACACACACAGTCTGTACCACACCCATCCTGCAAGCCTCCCTGTTCTACACACAGCTCGTGCACACGTATACACACATACATGTACACACATGTCGACACCATATGCACATACCACAACACACGCACCCTGCAGAGCCTCCAACTCCTTCACACACACGTCCACACATAAACACACCACACGTCCACACATTTACACTCATACATACATAAGCACACACATGCACGTACCCACCACATACATACACACACACCGACACATATGGATACATACACATGTGTGCACAAGAGTGCATCATGGAGGGCTGGACTGGGCTGGCTGGAGGGTGTCCCCTGATGACTAAGGAAGGACCCCTGGTCCTCAGCAGGGCACAGCCCAGGCTCCTGGCAGGTGCTTCTCCCTCCCCACTGCCATGGACCTTGGGGGGGCGGGGAGCAGGACGGGGCACCCCTGAGGAAGGGGTCCTAGGTCTCTGGGTCTGTGTCTCAGCCCCTGAGAGCTGAGCCCTGCTCCACTTGAGCCCTGCTTGGGCACTGGATACTTGTGGAACAAGACAAGGACCCCTGTCCAGGTTGGCGGGGATTGGGCCAGCCACGGGGACCACTGCCCCTGCCCCGGTGCCTGACCCTGCCACCAGGGCACCTGTCATCCTCTTTACTCCCAAGTGTTCTGAGTGGACCCCAAGCTGTGCAGAGCAGCTGTTGTTCAGGACACACCTGCTGAGATTCTTCCCTGGGGCACCTCCCGCCACCTGCAGGCCCTCCCAGCCCAGCCTCAGCCCCTGCTGGGGGACAGCAAAGAAGTCAGGCCACATTTCTGATCACCCTCCAGTCACGCAGACGGAAGAGGGGGTGAGGGGTGGGGCAAGGCTTGGACACAGGCCAGTGGTCTAGGCCCAGAAGAGGGAGCACAGATGACCCCCACCTTCATGCTCCCACACACAAGGGAGCCCAAAGGAGGGGTGTCAGAGATGAGCAGGTGCTAGGATACCCCACTTCTCTGCCTGGACTAGTTTGGGACTAGTCCAGGCCCCCCTCCCCGGGCGGGTCCCAGTACCAGTCACGGACTAATCCCTCCTCCCACCCACAACAGGCTGGGCTGCAGGGAGGATGGAGGTCTGAAGGGAGATTCTGGCCCTCACCTCTCCCCTCCCAAGCCTTTGACCCTGGGGCCCTGCCCCACAGACAAGCCCACAGTCACTCACTGCTTGGGGCCTGGCTGCATGCGGGGATCAGCACTCAGACA
>PVJH01026645.1:0-29808 GCA_004026705.1 Nesogale talazaci
GTGCTGGGAGCTGGGAGCCCTAAGCCCAGCCAGTGACGAGACACTGCCCTGCTTGGGGAGCTGACTTGCTTGGGGAGATAGTAAGCCTGGAATCAAGGGAGAACTTTAAAACTGGGCAGGAGACAGCCCTGGGAGTTGAGGGTTCGGGGCTATTTGTGGTCAGGGGACCGTGAGCTGCCGGTGTCATCTTAGGGAAGCAGGTTTCCAACAGAGGGAAGGGCGAATGCAGTGTCTCGGGGCTGCGGGGGCATGGGGGAGGGTATGCCGGAGGAAGGACGGAAACCAGCGGGATTGAGGCTGAGGGGGCCGAGGGGAGGGGTCTGCCCCCCT
Organism: Nesogale talazaci; assembly: GCA_004026705.1. Lineage (NCBI taxonomy): Eukaryota > Metazoa > Chordata > Mammalia > Afrosoricida > Tenrecidae > Nesogale > Nesogale talazaci. The sequence goes on from PVJH01026645.1 coordinate 331, forward strand.
GTGCTCAGCTTCCTCTCGCAGATGATGGTGGGGGTGTACCCTGCTGGGCTAGCTTAGCCTTGGCGACACAAGTGAAGCACACAGCTCCACCCCTTGGCAGCAGCACGACCTTGGTCCAGGTATTCTGCGCCCTGGGCCTCGGACTCTCCCTAGGTGAGATGGGAAGGAAGTGGCGAAAAGTGAGCATGCTGTCGGATGGGGCACAGACGGCCCGCCCACCAGGCACCGAGCAAGTGCTCGGGGAACAGTCTCGCTCGTCCACGGCCATGGAGTCGATTCTTCCGGCTACAGACAGAGGGGGACAGGCCCTTTGGGTTTCCCAGGCTATGAGCCTTGACAGGAGTAAAACACCCCCCCCCCCCACCTCCCACAGAGCAGCCGGCGCTTTTGAGCCGATGGCCTGGCAGTGAGCAATGGTAGCACCTTTTTGCTCTTGTCATGGGTGTCTGTGTGAATCATCATTCCCCTTTTCATAAGAGGAACCTGGGGCACTGATTGGTTAGGGGACATGCCCAAGGTCACACAGCTAGTGAGCAACAGGGCTGCCCCCAGGCCCAACTGCCCTTCACCTGTGTCCTACTGAGTCCAGGAGGAAGGAGCGGTGTGGGGCTCCCAGTTCCGGGAGACAAAGGGAAGGGAAGGCTCTGCCTGCGACGAAGCTGGGGTGCTCGCTGAGAAAGCTGGCTGGGGAGTGCAGCGGGCATCTGGAGGCACCGCACCCAACCCCAGAAGGGGGCAGACATTCTAGCTTCGTCCTCCACTCCCCATCCCGTCCTGGCCTTGTCCACCTGGAGCTCCGAGGGGTCTCTACGGGACCAGCTTTTGAAGAGCCAGGGGGAGGGAGAGATGGGGGAGTGGGGAGGCCGAGTTGAACGTGCCCACTGCACCCCCTCCAGAGTCACGGTGAGCAGCGGCTTCTCTGCATCCCAGGTCGCCTTGAGTAAGGGGCAGTCGAGGTCAGCGGTGTTCCGAGTGGTCAGGGCGGCACGCGCACGCCAGCCCACCCCCGCTGACCTTCTTCTCGTCTGCAGTCGCAGGGGCTCTCATCGCGGACTTCCTGTCTGGCCTGGTACACTGGGGTGCCGACACGTGGGGCTCCGTGGAACTGCCCATTGTGGGGAAGGTATGTCTGTCCGTCCACCCTGCCCTGCAGCCCAGCCCATTTCCCCTCAGGTGGAAGAGCCCCTTTCCTTCTGAGCCTCTGTCTTCCTGTCTGGGAGATGGGAACAATCTTCCCTCCCCCTGAGACTGGACCAAGAATCCCAGAATCCTCTGGGCTGAAAGGCATCGGGCACCAGAAGGACAGAGAGATTTGACAGATGCCTTTTGACTAGAATACCTTGAACCTGGAGTCTATGTGCCCCGGTGTTCCCTCTGCTGCGCCTCACTGTGCATTAAATTTCCTCTGACATCTCAGCACCTTTTCTTTTTTTTTTAGTGGGGTCAGAAAATCCAATCCACACTGACTTCATCAAACAAGGGTATTTTGCCATCTCACTGAGAAAGTCAAGGGTCAAGCCTCCTTCAGGCGTGACTGGGGACAGACATCATGTTACGTGAACTCCTCTCGCTCCTCCTTTTTCTCTGCTCTCCTTTCTGTTGACATCACTCTTGGGCAGGCTTCCCCCGCAGGAGGGGGCCAAGGTGGCCCCGTCCCCACACCCCTGTGGAGAGTTTCTCCTTTCTGTTCTGGAGGTCAGTGAGCCCCTTCCAGTGTGTGCAGAGGAGCAACTACTCTGCGCTTTCTTGGAATCAGATCACCAGACCTGTGACAGGTTCCAACGGCCAGCCTGTGGCCAGCAGCCCAGCATCGCATACCTGGGGATGGACGGACGCCTCTCCCTTCGTTCGAGCCAAAGTCCCAGGACACATTCCCTTTGGCCCAGCTTGGGTCACGTGCCCATCTTCCAGTCAACTGCTAAAGCGGGAAGATGAAACAAAGTGCTCTAAGAGGGCTGAGCCCCGGTGGCACGGTGGTTGTGTGCAGGACTGCGGCCCACAGGTTCAAATCCAGCAGCAGCTCCCCAGGAGTAAGGCTGGGCTTCCTACTCCCACCAGGGCAGTGATGGAAAAGGAAAAAAAAAAAAAAGAAAGAAAGAAATGCTCTTCTCCTCCACTACCCACCCCCCCCTCCAACTGGGTGGTAAGATCCACCACTGCCCAAACCACTTGTGCTAAGAGAATGAGGGGGCTGTTACCAGAAGGAGGTCCAGGGGCTTGGTTACTGGGGAGGCAAAGGGGTTCTAGCCTATTACCCTGGGCCAGGTGCCTACCTGCTCTGGTCTCCAAGCCCCAAGCCCCTTCCCAGCACAGACGGAGAGACCGAGGCCCAGAGAAGGGCCTCAGCCAGACCGAGGTCCCTGCCATGTGATTTCAATTCATCTCCTGCTCCAGCCGCTGGGCCTCGACCCTGCACGGTGGGTGGACCCTGTGCCAGGGGCAGGGAGGTGAGCTTGTATTCTGGGTGGCTAACCCGTGTGAGGTAGTATTAGGTAGTATTTCGCACACCACAAGACACCCATTGATAAGTTTGGACAAAACTTGGACAGCGCCCCCGCGCCCCCCTCCCCCTACCCTAGGCTTTCATCCGGCCATTCCGAGAACATCACATCGACCCAACGGCCATCACAAGGCACGACTTCATCGAAACCAACGGGGACAACTGCCTGCTGACGCTGCTACCGCTGCTGAACATGGCCTACAAGTTCCACACACACAGCCCTGGTGAGAGAGCGTGCGTGGGGGTGGGGGAGGGTATGAATGCGTGTGTCCCTTCGTGGGCGTTCATTGTCTTCATATAAAATTGGGCCATCGGACATACACTGTCTGGATTTTCAGCTCAACCTGACCTAGTCCCCTCTGGCCCGTGCTCCCACCTGGCTCCACCAGGCTAGATCTGGGCCCTGGCTGGACCCAGTTTTTTTTTTTTGGCGGGGGGGCATCACTGCTCTCCGGTGGTGGGAATAAGAGGCCCAGCCCCACCGCTGGAATTGAACCTCCATCCCAGTGGGCCGCAGTCCCACGCACAACCACTACGCCACCAGGGCTCAGCCCTTTTTTTAAGGCATCACTGCCCTCTGGTAGGAGTGGGAGGCCCAACCTTGCTGCTGTGGGATTTGAACCGCCAAGCCAGTCGGCCGCAGTCCCACACTCAACCACTACGCTACCGGGGCTCAGCCTGGACCCAGTTTTCCACCCGCCCCACCACTCCCTGCTGTCTCCACCAGGCCAGCTGGGCCTGCTCCTGGCATTCCCGTCTGTCCCTGAGGGCTCTTGGTTTGGCTGCTCTCGCCTCCAGGGAAGAGCGGGGGCTGGGGACTCAGGCCGTCCTGAGTTCGGATCATGCCCCCCACCCCCGTGAGGAGGGGCGGACACATGATGTACAGGAGTACTGGCATGCATGAGGCCTTCCTGACGAGGACAGTGATGTACGAATGACTCCCGTCGGATGAAGAGACTGCATCGTATCATTGATGCGCCGGGCGCCATGTTAACAAGGAGACGCCTCGAGGTGGCCTGAACTCCTGTGGCCCGGCTTCTCTCCTCGAACAGAGCGGCCCTTGGCTGCAGCAGAGGGTTTCAGGGCCTGAAGAAGGCCCGCCCTGGGGGATCTGTTCCCGGTGCCTCCCTCCTCCTTCCTTCCCGACCTCAGTGGGTCCTGTGTCAAACTTTGCTTCCCAGGAATGCGGCCAGATGACCTGAGCCCCATTTGGGGTTTGGAAGGTTTTAATTGTTTTTAATATCTAACTGATCAGATCTGTGAAGCATAGAACTTCTGACTGTTGTTAATACCTAATTTTTTTGTTGTTGTTTTTTGGGCATCACTGTCCTCTGGAGGTGGGAGTAGGTGGTCCAGCCCTTGCTCCTCTGGAGCCACTGCAGGATTTGAACCTCCATCCCAGTGGGCTGCAGTCCACACACAACCACTACGCCACTGGGGCTCAGCCCCTAATTTTTTTTTAATGTCAAGTCTAGTCTATTCTTTTTTTTCTGTTCATTGGGGGCTCTTACAACAATCCATTCATCAGCTGCTTCAGGCATATTGGTACAGATGTTGCCATCAGTCTTCTCCAGACATTTATTTTCTTTTGAGCCCTTGGTCTCAGTTCCTCTTTTTTTCTAATATATGTATTTTATGTAGTATTTTTTTTATCAATTTATTGGGGACTTGTAAACTCTATTACAATCCATCCATCCATCCATTTTGTCAAATACCTCTATACATTTGTTGCCACCATCATTTTCAAAGCATTTGCTTTCTACTTGAGTCCTTGATATGAGCTCATTTTTCTCCTCCCTCCCTGCCCACTTTGATGATTTTTATTTTGTCATGCCTTACACTGTCTGACATCTCCCTTCACCCACATTTTTGTTGTTTGTCTCCCAGATAATTTATATAGTATTTTATTGTGCTCTTAGTCAGTATAGAATTACACAGTAGAGTATCCCAGGAGCCCTGGTGGCATTGCAGACTACTGCTGGGTGAGCTGTTCAAACCCACCCCCACTTCTGAAGGGGAAAGTTGAAGCTGTCTATTCAAGTTAAGCCAAAGCTACCAAGCGTTGCAGAATTACACAGTAGTTCAGATGACCTGACATGATCCTCGTTTGACTGAGGGAAAACAGATTCAGAGAGAAATCACACAGCCCGGTCTGAACCTATCCCCCACCCCCAACCCAGGGCCCCTGTCATAGCCACGGTGCGAAGTCCCCAGGTGCCCACTGAGCACAGGGGGAGCCGAGGCCACGTGAGGGTGGGAAGGCGACCACAGGGAGCTGGCCCGGGAGAGGTGCTGCCCAAGTGGGCGGTGGCCCCTGCCCCGTGTGATGCGCCCCGCGGGCACCTTCTTCCCACCCTGCAGAGGCCCTGAAGCCGCTGTACCCCTGGGAGTGCTTCGTCTTCTGCCTGGTCATCTTCTGCACCTTCACCAACCAGATCCACAAGTGGTCGCACACGTACTTCGGGCTGCCGCCCTGGGTCACCTTCCTGCAGGACTGGCACATCATTCTGCCCAGGAAGCACCACCGCATCCACCACGTCTCGCCCCACGAGACCTACTTCTGCATCACCACAGGTGCGGGCCACCCTGCCCCCTGCCTGCCTCGACCCGGCCCGGCCCCTCTGCCACCGCCTGCTCTTCCCCAGCCTGTGCCCACTGCCGAACGGCCAGGCTCGCATGCCGACTATGTGCCCGGGGCTAGTAGCACCGCGACCGACAGACATCGTCCCTTAGCCCAGCCTCCCAACCGCTCACCCACCCCGCCGCAAATGCGCATTGAGCACCTACTATGTGGCAGCAGCCACTGCCCTAGGCTTAGGGTGCAGCTAGGAGCAAAGCAGCCCAAGTGTGTGCCTCTGTGGAGCTTGTGCCACCCTCTGCGAGATGGACCATGTGGGGTCCGGCTAAGGCCTGCCTGCTGGGGGGGAAGAGGAAGCAGGGAGGGAGGTGGGTGTTGGCAGAGGGGTTAACTCTTCTCAGGTAGGTGGTCAGGGAGGGGCTCCGTGGAGGGGAGGGTATTCCAGAACAGTTGGCAAAGACCTGAGGCCAAGGAGGGCAATGTGGCTGGAGGGGAGGGAGTGAAGGGCAGAGTCCTGGAAGGGGAGGGGGGGACGGCGTGGAGCAAGCGGGGACTGGGGACCCGGCAACAGCTAGTTATACAAAGAAGTCTGGAAAGGCTTCGCTCTGGGGCCGTATGGAAGGATCTGAAGTCTGGCAGAGTTGTGGGAGAGGCTCCGCCGAGGCCAAGAGAAGGGCAAGTGTTAAGGCCTCAAGGCAGGAACACCCAGGGACCAGGAACAAGAAGGTGCCCTGTGGGGCCCAGGGGCAGGTGCTGAGGGACAGACAGCTATTGGGAGTGCTGAGCCGGCAGGCTGACTCAGGTTCAACTTACCCACTCCTCTAGGGAGCCCTGGTAGCGTAGTGGATTACAGGTCGAGCTGCTTACCTCAAAGTCAGCAGTTCAAAACCACCAGACGCTCCACAGGAGAAAGATGAGGCTCTCTGTTCCCAGGAACCCATGGAGCAGCTCCTCTCCTTGCTACAGGGCTGCTGTGAGTCAGAAGGCACCCTGGGCACTGGGTTTAGAAAGGCAGACAAACTGTGGGGCAGTTGGAGGCGTTTCATGGAGGCGATTTTCGGAGATCAGTTGGCTATTTGGGCGGTCCTGGGTTCATCTCTCAGCAGGCCACCGACCGACTGAGCGACCCCCTCTCGCTATCCCCGCCTTCTCACGTGGGAGAGGAGGAGGAAGAGGGCCGGCGCGAGGATTAAGTTAAGCGAGGCGAGTGGCTCGCTTGTGAAGCATTATGAAAGCCCCAGCTGCTTTGTGGAGAAAGATGGGCTTTCTGCTCCTGTAAAGGGTTAGAGCCGTGGCTCGCCACCTGTGGAGGGGGTCAAAGGACCCCGACACTTCGGGGTCGCCCGATTCATAACAGCAAAATGACGGCAATGCAGGAGCAATGAAAATCATTTTATGGTTGGGGGGGGGGTCACCACCCCATGAGACCCTGTATGGAAGGGTCGCGGCAGGAGGAAGGTGGAGAATCCCTGGGTCGGAGACTCAGAAACCCACGGGGGCTGCTGTCCATCCTGTCCCATCCTGTCGGGCGCTGTGAGTCAGCAGGGAGTGTGGTTTGCTGCAGAACTCTTGGCAGCCACCAGGAGCCCTGGGGGAGCCGCCGCGTCCTGGGCTGTGGTTAGATCAGCGGATCAGACCCTGCAGCGGCTCCGAAGGAGAAAGGGGGAAAGAATGGGTGCAGCAGCCTGAGGCGCCCTCGGGGACCGCCCCGCCCCGCGGGGTCTCTGTGAGACAGGAGCCACCACACAGCACCCAGCTACGTGCCCAGGCACTGCCCTCCGCCCCTGGGATGAGGCAGTGGAAGGAAAGAGGAGCCCTTGCTTTTGCAGAGCTCCGTGGGAGTTAGGGCGCGGACCAGTACCAAGTGAGGACAGAGAGGGTGAGGCGGCCTGGCTCGGGTGCCTCCTGGGCAAGGTGGGCGGGGCAGGGGCCTGCGAGGTGGTAGTGTTGCCCAGTGGTTAGAAGCGCCACCGACGCCTGGCCATTGCTCAGTAAGACAGGGACTGTGTCTATCTGGTGGGGCCCACTCCTCGACCCTCTGCTGGCTCCACCCTCACCCCTGCCAGGACCACCCCCCTCCCCCCACAACACCTCCCTCCTGACGCAGCCCCTGTACCTGTTCCACACCCCCAGGCTGGCTCAACTACCCACTGGAGAAGATCGGCTTCTGGCGACGCCTGGAAGACATCATTCAGGGCCTGACGGGAGAGAAGCCTCGGGCAGATGACATGAAGTGGGCCCAGAAGGTCAAGTGAGTCGCAGAGCCCGCCGCCTCGTTGCCAACCAACCTCCCTTCGACCCCCCGAACCGAAGCCATCTGCCAAATCCAGCCTCCTTGCTGCTGGGCGGGGCCAGGCCCCCAGCTCGCCCTTGGTGACAAAGAATACTTGAGCCACCGGATTCCTTTTCCGTTTTCTTCCCCCTGCCCTGCCCAGCCTCTGAGCGCTGTCTGCCATGCCCACCTGCAGAAAGGGAGCCCTGCCCTGCGCCCATCCTGGCGGAGGGGGCTCTCACTCCTCTTTCCACTTCTGTGCAACAGGTGTGAGGTCCCCGCGCCGGCTTCATCTGCCCCCCACCCCCACCCCTGTGATCTAGGGAGCGCCTCACCTGCCTGAGCTCATCCCCGACGGAGCTGCCCTGCGAACTGACTCCAGTCCCCGGGTGGGTGTGAAGTGACGCTCATCCAAGGGCTGTGAGGTCGGGTGGCCAAGAAAGGCCTGCCCACCCACCCCCAAGTCCCCTGGTCAAGGGTCAGCCGCTTCCCCAACCCACCTGCCCACACAGTTCCAACCAGTCTGATGACGGCCTTGCCGGCCACAGCCCCTGCCAAGGGTCTGCTCTCGGTCATTTGGAAGGGGACTCTGCGGCCTCTCTGGGCAGGGTATCTCAGAGAAGGAAGTGGGGCCTCCTGTTGTGGTTTGGGGTCTTTTTTTTTTTTTCAAGGTGCTTGCTTGTTTAATGTAAATAATAGAAAGCCTTAATATCTTCTCTGTAACACGGAGTAATATTTTAATGTCCTGTTTGGGATGTACATAATATATTTATAACAAAGCAGCAAGAGTCTACTTAACCTTGACTGCCTCGTGGTGTTTGCACCCCCCGTCCCACCCCCACCCCCAGGGCTCCTCATCCCAGGACTTGGGTTGGTCTCTGGATTGTCTGCACCCAGCACTCTGGAAGGTTCCTTGAGTGGGGGGCTGGCAGCGTCTTCATGCGGGAGACCGAGAGGCTGAAGTCGATGAAGACCCGTCCCTACCCAGGAATTCCTTCCGAAGCCAAATCCCATAGCCATTGGATCAATTCCAACCCACTGCGGCCCTCCAGGACAGAGCCGGACTGACTGCGTTTCCGAAATGCTGGGTCTTCCGGAGAGCAGCCTAGTGCCTGGCAGCCTGGGGCAGGCACACCACGCCACCCGACTGCTTCAACTGATGCTTCCTGGTGCCCTGGGTGTGCCAGGTTCTGGCCTGGTGGAGCCAACCTGGGTTGGAGGGCGGCAGAGAAGCCCCAGAAGAGGAAGCAGTAGGAGGTGAGGGAAGAATCCAAGAAAGGCCTCCAGACAGAACAGGAAGTGAGAAGACCCTGAGAGGAAGTCGCTTGGCCTTTGTGACATTGAGGTCGCTCGTGGCACTAGGGTAGAGAGAAAATGGGAAGAGGGGAAGTGGAGGCTCTTTACCCAGAAGGACCTAGGCTGCCTTGAGTGGGAAGCCATTGGACACTTTCAACAAATGCGTCTACATCCGTTGACTGCTATGGGGTGGTCGTGGCCATGACAACGGCCATAGCTCCCTTGGGCTAGAGAGTTTCTGCAGCAGTAACAAGGACACCTCTCAGAGGAGCAAGGAAGTGAAGACACTATCCAGAGGGTAGAGATAGTTGTTTATTTTTTGTATTTCTCTCCCTCAACTTTTTATTACAAATCAGGTGGCGATAATGGTGTCTTAGTTAAAGTTCTCTATTTTACTTTGTTGTTGGGGAGGGCGGGGTGGGTCTCATACCTGTTGCCATGGCTACGCAGCATGCGGACAGATGGAAGGGTTCATTCAGGAAGTGGACAATGGTGATGCTAGGGAGAAGTGCCCAGTGTAGTATGGATCAGGACACGTTGCAGAGTTTCAGGGCTGTTACTACATAGCCAAAGGGCACACTCTCTGCTGGGCCCACCTCTCTGCTTCGAGACTCGACCCAAAGGCTTTCAGCAAAGCCTGCTCCGGAATTGAAGGCCCCAGAGGGCACTACAGTAAAACTCCACAGAAGACACTTGGCTCCACCCCTCTGTGTCCACAAACCCGACTTCCCCAATTAAGTGCCCAGAGGCACCCCGCCCTCCAGCCAGCCTCCTGCACTAAAGCACGCACCGTGGGTTGGGAAATCCATCACGCTGCTCCATGCTCTGGCTCCTGGTGCCACTACTGCACCCCTGATGGTATCCCCGGCATCTGGATCCGGGAAGTTCACTGCACAGGGATCTCAGGTCCAGAGAACCTTCTCCACGCCTGGCTCTTCGTGGTACTGAGATCCATCCCTCCTCCTGCTTCTCACAGGGCTCGTTTCATACACAGGAGGATGACACGGCAGGGAATAATTCTGTTCATGGGTAGCTTCCCCCACCTGTCCAGAGCTGCATAGGGAAAGGGCTTTGATGGGAGTTACATGTTTCATAGAAGCCGGCTCACCACTGACCCCCAAACCAATTGCCATTCCGCTCTGATTCTGGGCAGTCTCGTGTCCGAGGAGCTCCGTGGTCTCTGGGGTGTTCAGTGGCTGGTTCTCTAGAAATAGTCTTCTTCCCAGATACCTTTTGGGTAGAGCTGAACTCAACCTTTCACTTGGTGTCCAAATGCTTTAACATGGGGTGCCCCCTTAGGACTTCCTAGGTCTGAGAATTTGTGCCTACAAATGTGCCTGAGAGGGGCCATGCAAGGAAGGGGGTATTGTATCATATTGGAAGCTCAGGCAAAAATCAATAATTAAAATCATTGTATGGCTTCTCATTGGAAACCCACAGGTGGTTCTTAGAGGTTGGCAGGTCTCAGAGGCTAAAGTGATTCCATAGGACTTGGTTTCGGTCTAGTACCCCCATCTCTGAGAATTGCTGCGAACCTAGGTTGGCAGTCTCAGTAGAAAGAGTTCCCGCTACAGAAGGGCTCATCGGCCTGCATTAAGTCCTGTGTCTACCCGTGAGCCAATTACCTTGATTGGGGAGGTGTGTCGGCTTGGCCAGGGCTGGCGCCTGTTCTACATAGAAAGGGCAGGATCAGTCTTCCCTAAGCCATAAGAACTGAAAGGTGAGAGGCATGGCTCCCCAAGGAAAAGTATTCTTACTCCAAGGAAAAAGTATTCTTATTATAAGACCATGTTAGAGCTGATGGCCAAATTCTTTGGAGGGGTCAGATGGGCAGTCTTGGCACTAGTGGCTGATTTCCTGCTCCCAGGCCCTCGTGGACATGTCTGCAATGACTTCTCGTGCACCTGGCAAACACTCATCTGAATCCAAAGACTTGAGTGCAGGAACGCTTGTTTACACCCCGTTTACGGAAGACCTACTTTAGTACCTGTGTTGGATAATAGAAATAAATCTAAGGACGCCCTTTGATGAAATACAGTAAAACGCAAAAGCAGCATTCAGCATTGTTTCATGGTGGTTAAAAAGGCAGCTCGCATCCTGAACAGCAAGGATGGCGTCAGGAACTCCTTCCTCCGGCATGTCAGCAAACGCTGGATGTTACTGTGATTTTAGGTCCGAGGTGTCCAGAGACCTCAGGGATTGGGGTTTGGGTTCCGAATGATTGCAATAAATGAAACGTCACAGGGCACAGTGTTTGTGGTCTCTCGGTGCGTATCAGAGTTACGTTCACACCATATCATCGTGGCTGGGGACCACAGCGTCCACTCCGGCCCATGCACACAACAGAACCAAACACCACCCAGTCCCACACCATTGTGGACACAGCCATTGTGTCAATCCATCTCGTCGGGCTTCCCCCTCTCCTCCATTGTCCCAAACATGATGTCCTTCTCCAGGGACTGGTCTCCTGATAGTACGTCCAAAGTGTGTTTAGATGAACTCCTATCCTCCTTGCTTCTTTCAATCCATACTTTTTCCAACACATCTGCTCATCCATTTAGCAGCCCATGGTACTTTAAAACAAAACAAAACAAAACAAAAACCATTTTATTAGGAGTTCTTACAGATACTACAATCCATAATTCCCTTGGTTCGAGTATAAATGCAAGATTGCTGTTCTGTTTTTTGTTGTTTGTTTGTTTTTGTTTTTTGGGGGGGCATCACTGCTCTCAGGTGGTGGGAGTAGGAGGCCCAGCCTTTGCTCTGCGGAGCTGGAATTGAACCTCCATCCCAGTGGGCCGCAGTCCCGTATACAACCACTACGCCACCGGGGCTCAGCTCATGATTGCTGTTCTCAATGTTTTCAAGACATTTTCTTCTTGAACTCCTTGATGTCAGCTCCCCTTTCTCCCTTCCCTCCCCACTGAACCTCGGTATATTACATATTCCATTTTGCCATAACTTACACCATTCCATGTGTCCATTCTCCTTAAATTAGGATGTGCATTCCCTTTGGGTGGGGTTAGATGGTCATTATAGCTATCTGTTCCCACTGCCCCCTTCCCCCACCCCTTCCTAGATCCTCAGGAAGTCAATACTTCCCTTACTGTTGCTGAGGGGCACCCTATCCTGAATTCCATGCACTGAAAAATCTTAGTTGTGGGCTGAGCCCTGGTGGCATAGTGGTTGTGCGCGGGACTGCGGCCCACTGGGACGGAGGTTCAATTCCAGCAGTGGGGCTGGGCGTAGTACTCCCACCACTGGAGAGCAGTGATGCCCCCCGCCAAAAAAAAATCTTAGTTGTATCCATGTACATACACAGGACTAGCAAGATTAGTGAGGTAAACTAGGACCACAGTAGTGAGAGGAAGAGATTATAAAGAACAAGGGGAGTGTTACAGCTCTTTTAGAATTTGTCTAGCAGGTCTTCCGGAAGGCGCCCCCCCACCCCCCCCACACACACAAACACACAAAAAAGATAATTGTGTGTTTCATCAGTGCTAAACTGCAGCCCGGATAGGTCATTCCTTCTGTGAGGGACTGTCTAATTGTTTTACAGATGGGCTCTGGGTCTCCACCTTGTCCATGTACCTTCTCGTCCGATTGCTAGTTTTTGAATTTCTGATATTGATGTACTCTCAAGATGCTTCTCCAGGCATCATTCAAATGCATCGTCTCTTCTACAGTCTCCCTTACTCAGTGTCTACTTTTCACGTGCTTATGAGGCAATGGAAAATAACCGTGACCTGGGTCAGGTGCACCTTAGTCTTCAAAGTAACATCCTTGTTCTTGAATACGCTAAAGATGTCTTGTGTGGCAAATTGACCTAGCACAATCCGTCTTAGCTCTTGAATGCTGCTTCCCTGAGCATTGACTGCGGATTCAAACATGATAAAAAAAAAAAAAACTTGACAACTTCAACCTTTTCTCCATTTGTCATTATGTGATCCATTTTGTTGTGAAGATTTTGGTCTCCTTTACATTGAGTTGTTATTCCATAGGGAAGGCTATAACCCTTGATCTTCATGAGCAAGTGCCTCCCCATTTTAGGAAGCAAGGTTGTGTCACCTGCATACTGAAGGATTGTTGTTGTTTTTTTGCATCACTGCCCTGGTGGGAGTAGGAAGCCCAGCCTTGCTCCTAGAGAGCTGCTGCTGGATTTGAACGGTCAACCCTGTGGGCCGCAGTCCCACACACAACTACTGCGCCACCAGGGCTCAGCCGTACTGAAGGTTTTTGATAAGCCTTCCTCCCATCTTGCTGCCATACTCTTCCTCAGCCAATCCAGCTTCTCGGATGATTTGCTCAGCGTACAGATTGAACAAGGATGGTGAGGAATGCAACCTTGATGCACACCTTTGCTGGTCGTAAACCATCTCACGATCTCGTGTGTGATTGTGTGGCTGTTGGGCACTATTGGGTCTGTTCCAACCCACAGTGACTCTCTGCCTGGCCCTGTGTCTTCCTCACAATTAAGTGAGCCCTGATCCGTCTCTACATTACCAAGCATGATGTCCAGCGGGGCCTGGTCTCTCCCGAGAGCATGTCCAAAGTATATGAAATGAAGTCTCACCATGCTGGCCATACTTCCTTCCTCCAAGGAAGGTATTTGTTCTTTAGGCCCTCCATGGTACCTTCAGTGTTCTTTGTCAATACCATCATTCAAATGCATCCCTATGTCTTTGATCTTCCATAGTCCGTGTCCATGCATCTCACATGCATGGGAGATGATGGAAAATAGGGTGGCTTAGACGCACACTGGCCTGTGTGATCCAAGGATTATAAGTAATAAAATCCAAATCCGGGGGAGGAAATGGTATCAGCTTAAAATTGTAAACACCTGGCTAGGTTAGGGATCACAATGGAAGCCCCAAGTCCCCTCGCAGGGTCCCCATGGGAACTAAGTCTGTGGTGACTCCTCTGACCACCATCAGCGATGGGAATGGCCGTGCTGTCAGCATTGTCACCTTGATGGTGGCAAGCGAAGGAGGTGAGGCTGTAATACCCTATCACGTGTTTGATCTCCCTTTTGACCCATTTTAAAGTTGCCTTTTAGCATTTTCCTGCTTTTTCTTTGAGGTTTTTCTGTGTTTTGTCTAGTCATTGTTATTAGTTTTGTTCAGTTTGCTTTGTATGATTGTGGCTCTGCCCCCTCCCCTAACACGTTCATTGGCATTTAATTCCCATCGATACAATTCAATAGACCATTCACATGGGTTGTACAATCATCACCACTGACTGCGTTCTGCTTTGTCTGATTTTCTGTCTATGAAATCCAGGCTCGCTCTGTGGAGATGATAACTGAGTAGAGGAAAGGAGGGGGGGGGGAATGGGGAACTAACAATAAGAAGAAATGTTTTGAAATTGATTGGGTGGAAATGAGTGCACAAATCTTTTTGACAGGATCTAACCTTGGGCCACGTTTGTAGAGAGGAAACAGGTGCCCTGGAAGCTCATGGAGCTGGTTGGTCGCTGGTAGGGAGCAGAGAAAGCAATGCCATCTCCCTGTCCCTGTCCCTGGAGGGAGGAGGGGAGGGAGATGGCAAGCGAGAAAGGCGGCTAATAGCACAAAGGGGAGGGAGCAGGGTGACCTGAGGACCAAGAAGGCCTGGAGGCAGCAGTCCCCCAAGAGCAGCTGTCGTCTGTATCCCCTGATGCAAGAAGTCCAGGCTTTTAGAATCCTGAAGGAAACAAGTGTCTGGCCGGGCTTCTGCCCTGCCCTTTCCAACCCCTCAGGACCGGCCTCCACGCAGGGGCCTGTCTGCTGCTCTCTGCTGCAGTCTGGCGGCGGAACTGGTTGGTGAATGAATTTCCAGACAGAAACTCTCTCAGCATATCATGGGGCTGTAAAGCCTGGCATTTGTAGAGCTGACCAGCAGGCTAGCAACTGAGGGACTTGATGTCGCCTATGAAAAGGAGCCTTGAGGCAGAATTTCTTCTTTGCAAGCTACCCCTGCAGCCCAGCGTTTGGCTGGCTGTCCCGTCACCGCGGGCTGCTTTTGGTAACAGCACCTCTTTTGTCTTTTCTGTGGGCCACTCCGGTTAGCCAAGGTCATCTCATCTCCTTACCTTAAAGGCAAGGGATTGTAGATGTTAGCCTATCTATCAAAACCCTGCAGGACAACTCCGAGATCAGGGTTTGGCTACCGTGGCCTAGCTGAGTTGGCACAGAAAATTAACCCGCAGAGAGAGGGCAGGGTACAACCCTTGGGCACTTGCCCACAACTGTAACTGCCACCGCCACCCCCTGTAGTACACCTAAAATGCCCCTGCTACCCTTTTAAATGTGATCTCCTACTAGGGGATGCATGCATGGAGAGGACCCTAGTGGCGCAGCATGTTACCTGTTAGGCTGCTAACAGAGAGGTTGGGAGTTCAAACTCAACCCCAAAGGCGAGGCGGCCTGTCTTGATAAAGAGGTGGGGTCCGCTGTCCATCCCTTGGTGTTGTAATCAGACTTGACTCCTTGGCAGTGGACTGGGGTTAACACATGCATAAGCCCCAAAGACTACACAGGGGTCTTGAGTAGAGGCAGCCACTCAGCACCAGTGGGACAGATCTAGCCCACCTGTTTTCCTCTGGCCCAGGAGTATATTTAAATGATTCAATTTATATATATATATATATATATATACATACATACATATATATTCCACTAATATGGATGGTAGTGATGAACGTACAACTCTTACAACTATGAATGATTGACTCATATGATCTATAAGTCATGTGACAATCAAACTGCTTTTTCAATGTGGTTCATGATGCAGGGAAAGTACATGAACTTCACATCTTCCTGTCCGTCAGTAAAGGTCTCTCGGATCGCAGGCACACCCATCTCTGTCCGTCTTGTTTCTGGCTGCTGCTTTCACACCTAGGCAGAACAGCATGGTTACTACAGAGACCCTCTGGCCTGCAGAGCCTACAACGTTTGCGTGGGGTCTTTTGCAGAGGCGTCCGAACCCTGGTCTAGAGTGAAGAGTAAATACCTCCCCTTCCTCTGGCCCCAGTTCCCCTCTGTCTTAACTATGGAAGACTTAGAACTGAAAGACCAAGGAGAGATGGATTTTTTTTTTGGGGGGGGGGCATCACTGCCCTCTGGTGGTCGTGGGAGCTACCCAGCGCTGCTCCTGAGAGCCGCCGCTGGATTTGGACCCCCAAGCCCACGGGCCGCAGTCTCGCACTCAACCGCTTACACCACCGGGGCTCAGCCCCCAGATGGCTTTACCGCATAAACAGACGCACACTTTATTTTCTCTGTTCAGAGAGCTAGCAGTCCGAACTCAGGCCACCAGCTCCAGGAAAGCCTTTCCCCCTGAGGGGTCTGGGGGGTAGGTTCCTGTCTCTGCAGCTTGTTGCCTGATTCCTTGGAGAGGTCTCCGTGGCTGGGCACCACCCTTCCTGTGTCTGCTCTGCCCGGAGCCCTGACCGTGCAGAGATGGGTCAAACCCTCGGCTGCTAACCAAAAGGTGGGTGACTGGAGCCCATCAGCTGTGAGAACGTTGTGGCAGCCTGCTTCCAGAAAGATCCCAGCCCTGGAAACCTCTGGGGAGAGTTCTACTCCATTCTGCAGGAACCATTTGAGTCAGAATTCCATTTGAGTGGATTCAGGTTTGGGCTTCTCGGCTACTTGTTCCATCGCTCATCGAGCTCAAAAGGCAGGCACCCTGGTGACGTGGCGGTTACCCGTTGAGCTGCTAACTAACTGCAGGGTCAGCAGTTCAAAACCGCCAGCCACTCGGCAGGACAGAGACAAGACTTTCCCCTCCAGTAAAGAGTGAGTCTCGGAAACCGACGGTGCCAGCACTACCCTGTCCTGCACGGTCGCTATGCGTCAGAATTGCCTCGGTGACAGGAAGTGTAGCTCAAAAGAGACAGACTCAAGATACATTACAAAACCCACTGCTAGTGAGTGGCTGCTAGTGAGTGGGTGCCGCTCGACGCAACCCTGCAGGACAACAGGGAACGAGACCCTGCACAGATGACGTCGTCTCCTCCACGTCACGGGTGAGTCTGAGCCACCAGCGCTGCAGTTAGCAACCCAGACCCTGGCCCACAGAGCGGCAGGGACACAGGTGAAAATCTACAGTGCTGAGTGTGGGGAGACAGAATCCAGTCCATAAGGCCCTCCCCGGGGACTATCATTACAATATCCTAATGGGTTCCTTTGCTAGGAGATGAAAGAATTGGGTAGCTACCACTCCTGAACATGTTGATCAAATATTCTATAATAGAACCCTGATTAACTTGAGGGGATGGGGGGGGGTGAAGAACAGAATTTCAAATTCTCCTGGAATCCAGAATTTCTGGCACCAATAAGGCTGGATAAATCCCCAAGAAAAAGAAATCCAGAGACCTGAGATAGTGTTTAAATTTTAAACCAAAAACACCCACAGAAGTCATCTTTAAATCAAATAGCAGTAAATTAATAAGAACCAGGTAAGAATGTGTTTGGGGGCATGGTGCTCTTTGAAAGAACTTTTGGGGATCAACTTAACCACAGGCATCTGGGAGGTTCGACAGGAAGGTTAGGGAGGTTCGATAAGCAGGGCAGGGAGGTGATGTCCATGGGGAAAGGCAATTCAGAAAGGGGAAGAATGGTTGCACGACTCATATGTAATCCAACATCCTGGATGATACGTGCAGACAGTGTGGCACTGCTGTGTTTTACTGTGTGGACTTTCCAAAATAAATTTTTGCAATCTAGTGAAATACTTAAGGTTTGTTGTGCCAACCACAGTGAGCCTCACCCTTCTAGTTCTCGGGTCTCCTGCTCTCTGATGGTCAGACCAGGGTGCAGCTGCCTTAGCCAGTTCCCTGCTTCAGCTGGCAAGGCTCACTTCCTGCAAGACATCCCTGAGGAGAAGCCACATGCACCTACCCGGATGCAGCCCTGGGTGCTGGAGCAGCTGCGTGGAGACCCCTGCCAGCGCTGAGACGCTGACACGCTCACTGATTCAGCTTTCCTCCTGCAGTCGGCGTCATGGCGTGTGTTTTTGTGAGATTGACGAGGACTTTGTAGATCGGTGTCAGACATATGGGCTGATGTTGGACTTATGGACTTGGACAGCACTGGGTTGGAATGCTTTCTGAATGTACCCTTACCCTTGATATAAAACTCTCATACATATGAGTTTCTGTGGATTTGTTTTTCTAGTCTACCCAGATTCACTCATCCCAGGAAAAAATTTCTCCTGACATTTCTGACTGTCACTGACATTCTGCTGTCAGTGCTCAAAGTACCCGTATTCTTTTTGATAGCTGTGTGACCCGTTCTGGATGGACCATTATTGGTGAACCCCTCTCTCATGGAACCTCGTACTTCTCTGTCTTGGGCATTACAGACTTTGATCACGTGCACCTGGACCTGACACTTCTGCTCGTGAGGGTCCAGAGCAAAACCAAACACTCAGCCACCGACTGGGTTCTGATGCATAGCAACGATCCAGTGCCAGCAGAACTGCCCCTGCGGGTTTCTGAGACAGTCGCTGCCCAAGGATCAATGCCTAGATGGACCAGCTGGGCCAGGGTGGGGGTTGGTTAGTGGCCCACGGGGGCTGTGTCAAGCTGCACTGCCACTGCAGCATCTGAGAGGGCCTGTCATCCCACACCCAGATCAACACGGTGCGTTATCATGTTTTGTCCTTTGCCAATCTGATAGGTGGTTTTACTTTGCGTTTCTCTGACGGCATTCGTGGACTCTGCGATGTCATCGAGTTTAGATGCACCCTCATCTTGGGGAGGTTGGGATAAGAACACTGCACCCCATACTTCCTGCTAACACGAGGTTGAGGGAGTGTGGGTGGTTGAGGGTGAATTTCAGAGGCATTTGCCTTTCCTGACTCTGGTCAGGTCCCTTACCTATTCTTGGGAGGCAGGTTACGTAAGAGCTGGGCGTCATGTGTCCCAGTTCTACCCCTTACAGACGGAGCGACTTTGGACAAGCCAGGGGCCTCAGCTTCCTCATCTGCAAAATGGGAAGCCTGGTGCTTCTCTCAGGATTATTTATGAGGAACAAATGAAGTCATGTGTGACAAAGATGATGTGCTAGACCATGGGTGGCAAACTCTTGAGACTGAAGCACCAATCCTGTCCCTCCTGACAACTTTAAAATCACTCAAGAGCCTTAAATGTGTTTTTCCAAACAAGTGAAATCACCATGATCTGAAATAACCTCCAAATGTTTTCAATGCTACTTCACAGCCGCATTTACACTGAAAGAGGCCCATATGCCTGGCAACCCGAAGTTTGCTGACCACCGCCCTAGACTATCAGTGTGGTCGTTACATAATCTGTTGTCAATTTGAAAGGAGTGAAGGGGTGGGGTTTAGTCTGCCAATCAGGTCGCAGCTTGATGATCTCATTTGGAAGTGCGAAGGAGATAAATAGCTCTCTTTCCTGTTGAGAAGACACAGTTATGCCAGAGCCCTGGAGCTGGAGGAGCCAGGTGGAGATCCCTGCCAGGGCTAAGATGCGTCCACCACCACTGGATCCACAAGACTTCCCACCCACTGGCCCATGATTGTTCTGCATTTGGCGTCAGTGTGTGTGTTGCATGAGTCTGAAGAGAACTGGTACTGGACATAGGGGCTAACATTGGACTTATGGACTTGATCGGTATGTTTTCTCAATATTCAATTGCTCTTGTAAATGAAGCTCTTTCTTATACTAAAGTGACCAGATTTTAAGCGGGACACCATTGACCAGGATGGTGGGGGGGAAGAGGGAGGCCTCCTTGATTAAAAATTTGGTCGATATGTAAAGTAACCAGATATCCCGATTTTGGCAGGACAGTTCCAATTTTAAACGATTTTCCCAAGTCCTGCGGCATTTTAAAAAAATCCTGATTTGAGCTAAGCCCCAGTGGCATAGTGGTTGTGTGCGGGACTGCGGCCCACTGGGACAGAGGTTCAATTCCAGCAGTGGGGCAGGGCCTCCTACTCCCACCACCAGAGAGCAGTGATGCCCCCACCCCACAAAAAGAAAAAAAAAGGTAGACAACTTTAGGGGCTGAGCCCCGGTGGCGTAGTGGTTGTACATGGGACTGCGGCCCACTGGGATGGAGGTTCGATTCCAGCTCCACGGAGCAAAGACTGGGCCTCCTACTCCCACCACCTGAAGGCAGTGATGTCCAAAAAAAAAAAAAAAATCCTGATTTTTGGAAAGAATGCACAACAGACTAGAGAATGGTGGGAGAACAGGAGGGGAATATATCCCCTCTACCTCACCCTACCCTCCCTAGCCCCCATCAATGGTGTCCCACCTTACCAATGTTAAAATCTAGTCATTTTAGGTATATGGAGCAACAAAAACTTTAATAGAATACAAAAATAGTATTGTAATATATTTTAACTTTAAAACGCCAGCAGGACGTTGTTCAATTTTTATTTATTTATTTTTTTTAGGCATCACTGCCCTCAGGTGGTAGAAGTAGGAGGTCCAGCCTTTGCTCCTGGGAGCTGGAATTGAACCTCCAACCCAGTGGGCCACAGTCCCGCGCACAACCACTACGCCACTGGGGCTCAGCCCCATTGTTCAATTTTTAAAAAGCAGGTCGTCATACACGAGTGTCTATGAATTTGTTTCTCTAGTCTACCCAGACTAACGTAATCATCAATATCAAAGACATTTTTGCTATGATCATGGCTTTCTCTTCGGTTATTTACCTTTTTCATAATGAGTTGAGGGTGCGCTTTTATAAATTAAGAATATTCATCCCTGGTTCTGATTCTCTCCCTCTTCCTACCCCCTTTTTTCAGCTGACCCTAAAAGTAACAGAGAGATTAAAAAAAATAAAAAAAAAAACAGTAGCTGAGCCCCGGTGGCGTAAGTGGTTGAGTGTGGGACTGTGGCCCGCAGGTTTGGCGGTTCAAATCCAGTGGCGGCTCTCAGGAGCAGCACTGAGTAGCTCCCACAACCACCAGTGGGCAGTGATGCACCCCCCCCCCCAAAAAAAATAGTAACAGAACAAAACTCATAACATTACAGATTTAAATTATACAGAAAAAAGCCAAAGGAAACCACCCAGATGTCTACCCAGAGGGGAGGAAATCCGTGATTTGTGCCACGACCCCTCCCCACTCACTCCCACCTCTCTTCAGTGGCACATTTACCCAGTTACGGAGTCTAACTGGAAGTACAGCATCTACTCACTTCTCAGTGAAAGTCAGTCAGGTTTAATGCTAGCTTAATGCTGTGCTTCCGACCCACCCCAGCGGTCCATGGCTCTGTGGGAATGTGTGAGCCTGCATGTATGCACATGGTGTATGCCTTGTCAACCAGCCATCCCAAGGCATGGTTTTTTCTTGTCAGAAGTTTGTCAGTTTCCATTTTTGTAGGCTGCATTTTAAAAGCCAGTGCATTCTGGGGTGTTTTGTTTGTATGCTTCCCCCCCCCCCCTTAACTATGGGTAGGAAGCATACATGTAAAATCAAATGATGTTATCTGCCACCTTGCTACCCACAATAGGATCTTTAGCTCAACATGGTCTCAGTTATCAAATGAACCTATAACAGAAATGATGCAGTAGGGGAACTTAATACACAGAAATTCATGTTTAAGATGTCCAAATTCACTGAGCCCTGGCAGCATAGTGGTTGTGTGCGGGACTGCAGCCCACAGGGTTGGCAGTTCAAATCCAGCAGCAGCTCTCCAGGAGCAAGGCTGGGCTTCCTACTCCCACCTGGGCAGTGATGCCGAACAACAACAACAACAACAACAACAACAAGAAGTCCAAATTCCAGGTGCCTGCTGTAAGGGAAGGCTTCTTCTGTCAGCTCTGGGCAAGGTCCTGTCTCTTCAGCTTCTGCTCCGTGGCTCCCTGGGGAGGTGGACCTTGGCAGGGCAGTGATAACACAAAAAAATAAATAAAATAAAATAAATAAAAAATAAAGGCTGAGCCCTGGTGGCGTAGTGGTTGTGCATGGGACTGCAGCCCACTGGGATGGAGGTTCAATTCCAGCTCCCAGGAGCAAAGGCTGAGCCTCCTACTCCCACCACCTGAGGGCAGTGATGCCTAAAAAAATAAATAAATAAATAAAATAAAAATAAAAACACATGGGGGGGGGCTCTTCAGCTCTTATCACAATCCATACATCCATCGTGTCAAGCACATTTGTACATACGTTGCTATCATCATTTTCAAAACATTCTTTCAATTTGAGCCCTTGATATCAACTCGTATTCCGCCCCCCCCCCTTACAAAGAATCCTTGATAATTTACAGATTTGGTGGGGTGGGGAATATCACTGCCCTCTGGTGGAAGTAGGAGACCCAGCCTTGCTCCTGGAAAGCTGCTGCTAGATTTGAACCGCCAACCCAGTGGGCCGCAACCACTACGCCACTGGGGCTCAGCCCAGATTATTTTTTTATGTGTTACAGTGATCGCTGTCCCCCTGAGAGGTGGTTATATGTTGATCAATGTGATCAGTTTCCCCTTTCTCTCCTCACCTTCCCCTTCCGTTCCTGGTATCACTAGTCTCATTATTGGTCCTGAGGGGTTTATCTGTCCTGAATTCCCTGTGTTTCAAGCTCTTAACTGTACCAGTGTACATGTTCTGATCTAGCTGGATTTGTAAGGTAGAATTGGGGTTGTGATATTGGTGGAGAGGTAGCATGAAAGAACTAGAGGAAAGGTGTAGGTTTCATCGGTGCTATACTGCACCCTGATTGGCTCGTCTCTTCCTTGTGACCCTTCTGTAAGGGGAGCTTCAGTGGTCCACAGATGGGCTTTGGGTCTCCACTCCACCCTCCCCCTCATTCACATTGATATGGTCTTTTGTTTTGGGTCTTTAGATTCCAGATACCTGATCTCATCCACACCTCATGATCACACAGGCTGGTGTGCCTCTTGCATGTGGGCTTTGTTGCTTTGCAGCTAGATGGCCATGTTTCTGTGGGTAAAATACTGAATACTCAGGAAAAAGTGTCAAAAGAAGATGGAAAGAATACACGTGGACCCAGTACCAAAAAGAAGTGGCTTCCATTCAACATGATCAAGAGCCAGTGGGACTGAAGGGACACTTCCACATGGCACTAAAGGCATTGCCAAGAAACGAACATGATCCTAGAATTGATGGGGTGCCAGTTAAAAGGTTTCAAAAAACTGAACTGGACGTGCTCTTTATTCTATGCCAAAAAATTTGGAAGACAGCTACCTTTACCTGGTCAACAAGAAGAGGTGCCTATCTGTGCACATTTGAAAGGTGACCCAACAGAACGCAGTGGTTATGAGTGAGCAATATCGTTTACATCACATGCAAGTCATATTTTGCGGAAGGTAATTTTGAAACGCTTGTACAATGACAGCGAGCTGCCGGAAATTCAGCAAGCTCCTGCAGAGGCTGTAGAAAAAGGGACATCGTTGCTGATATCAGATGGGCCTTAGCTGACAGCAGAGAATACCTCCAAGATGTTTATGTGCGTTTTACTGGCTACACAAAGACCTTCAAATGTGTGGAGCATAATGACAAACGTAATGACAAACAAAGGCATGGGAATTCCACAACACTTGCTTGTGCTCATGCAGAAGCTACACAAAGATCAGGAAGCAGTGGTGTGGGCAGAATAAGGAGAAACTAAAACTAAACTAAATTTTAAAGAAGGTGTGCATCAAGGTTGTACCCTTCCATCACACTTACTCCATCCATATCCGGAACGAATCATCTGGAAAGTAGAACTAAATGAGGAAGAGCAAGGCATCAGGATGGGAGGAAGGCTCATTACCAATATGCAGATGAGAGGAGGAGTCAAGATGGCATCCAGGTAGAAGCACCTGCCTGGCGCTCCTGTTGTTAGGTTAGAAACTTCAAAGGCATGGGAAGCAAGCTCACAGAGAAAGCAACAGGACAGATGGTTCTGGAGGGAGGGGAGGAGAAGGCAGAGGAAAGAAACGGTGAGAAAACAAGCCTATAGACAACAAAACAACCAGAGAATTAAGAGCAACAGTGGAGAGGAAGTAGAGGGTTTTTTTAGGGGCACTTATCACAACCCAGACATCTAATGTGTCGAGCAGATTTGTACATATGTTGCCAACATCATTTTCAAAATATTTTTCTACTTGAGCCTTTGATATCAGCTCCTCATTTCCCCCTCCTTCCCCCCCTCCCTCATGAACGCTTGATTGTTTATTTTTAAACATTCTTACAAGTCAATGGTTTCTGTCGTACAAGGGTGGCAAGGACACAGAGTGGATATTTCCATGACAAATGGGAATGGCACCAAGTGAATGCCAAGCCAGCAGAACAATTTACAGTAGCTCCCGGGGTTTGAAATGAATCCTCTCTTCTCTGAGGGCAAGGGGACCACGAGCCTACCCCGCAGACGGAGAGGTTTGATCATGACCCCCACCCCGATTCTGGATGGAAATTTTTCAGCCCTAGGTAGGCAAACACCGCACCCTTTGAGACTCAGACTTTGGCCCCGCCCTTGAACATCAGAGGAGCTCCTGTGTGTCCTGGTTACAAGTTGGGCTGTGACGGGAAAAGTCAGCAGTTCAAAACCACCAGCTCCGGGAAGAGATGAAGTTGTTTTCGTTTTTATTTTAGCTCTCGTACAGTTACAGTCTCAGAAACCCACAGGGGCAGTTCTGCCATGTCCAGAGTCATCATGAGTCAGAATCAACTTGCTGGCAGTGAGTTTGGATTTGGCCTTTGTTTTTTAAAGCCAAGAATCCCCAGCTTCTCATGTTCCTCCCACCAGTTCTGCTATCTCTAGTTATCCCAGGAAGGGTTCCTTTCCCCCCCCTCCTTTGGCCTGTTTCTTGCTGGCAGAATTCCAAGAGGCAGACAGCATTCTTTACTTTTGTTCTTTGGCCCCTTCAATCTGGCTCATGGGTTTTCTGTTGGGGTAGCTGGTCAAACCCCCACCAGACATTGTGTGCAATACTGTGGCCCACAGGGTTGACGGTTCAAATCCAGCAGCAGCTCTCCAGGAGCAAAGTTGGGCTTCCTACTCCCACCAGGGCAGAGATGCAAAAAAAAAAAAAAAAAACCTACCAGACATCAGGCTCATTTTTTTTTTTTTTTTTTTTTGTGGGCATCACTGCTCTCCAGTGGTGGGAGTAGGAGGCCCAGCCCCACTGCTGGAATTGAACCTCCGTCCCAGTGGGCCGCAGTCCCGCGCACAACCACTACGCCACCGGGGCTCAGCCCCAGGCTCATTTTTTTAACAAAAGTTTGTGTAGCCACGTCCTTGGTGGCCAACATTCTAGGACACGTGGCCTTTGTACAAGTTTTCTCCAAATGTCAACATTCTGTATTTATTTTGCCCAGTTCATTTTTAGGTCCATCTCTTACCTCTCAGTTCATCATGAGCAGCAGGGGAAGCTACGAAGTCCCTTTTCCATCTTGTTTAAAAATATCATCTGGGGCTGAGCCCTGGTGGCGTCGTGGTTGAGTGCGGGACTATGGCCCACAGGCTTGGCGGTTCAAATCCAGTGGTGGCTTTCCAGGAGCAAGGGTGGGTAGCTCCCATGACTACCAGAGGGCAGTAATGCCCCCAACCCCCTAAAAAAAAACAAAAAAATGTATATATCATCTGGGGCTGAGCCCCGGTGGCGTAGTGGTTGAGTGCGGGACTGTGGCCCATGGACTTGGCGGTTCAAATCCAGCAGCGGCTCTCCAGGAGCAAAGCTGGGTAGCTCCCACGACCACCAGAGGGCAGTGATGCCCCCCCAAATATATCATCTGCCTGCTATCCCCGTTCGTCACTTCAAAATTATACCTTCCACCAAACATTTGAACCTAGTTCAGACAAGTACGTTGCCACTGCAGAAAAAGAGCGTCATCCTTTCTCTACTGTTCAATTGTGTGGTCATTTTCTTTTACAACCTCACCAGAAGTACATTTAACGCCCACTTTCCTGGCAATATCCTGTTGCTGATGCCCTATGTCATCTCTAAGATTCACTTCCTGCAAAGAAGCAGACTTCCTTTTCGCTGGCCACGATCCTACCAGGAGTCTCTTCAGGGCAATCTAGGCTTTTACTGTCACCTTCCCCACTAACACCAAGTCAATCCTGAAACAGAGTGACTCAATACAGTTTCTTGGGCTTATGTCTTATCCCACAGCGCCACTGCGGTGCCTTCTCCACAGGCACAGAGACTGGGATTTATCACACGTGTTCTTTTTTTTTTTTTTTTTTGGTTTTTTGGGCATCACTGTTCTCCGGTGGTGGGAGTAGGAGCCCAGCCCCACTGCTGGAATTGAACCTCCGTCCCAGTGGGCCGCCGTCCCGCGCACAACCACTACGCCACCGGGGCTCAGCCCTCACACGTGTTCTTGGGAAATGAAATTCAATCCACAGCCATCGACATGCTCTGAGGACTTGTTAGAAATGCAGTCTTGGCAGCCCTGTATCTATATATAAGCATGTGTGTGTGAGGGCAGGTGGGGGGGGGGGGTTGAGGGAGGGTACCGCAAGCATACTTGGGCCCACACAAATACAATCCAGATTTACATGTTGGTGATTTGTGTGCGCCTTCGTTTGGGAAACCATTGTTCTCAAAGTGCAAGAACACGACAGACTTTTAAAATCATATTGGAAATCGTGTAATTATAATATAAATGCCAATATATTCACCATGTTCCCATCATGCACATGCTTTCTCAGCATATTCATGTCTTTCACGTCCCAGAGATCCCTCAAACAGCCTGGGTGTTTCCCACCTTGTGAAGATAGTTTGAATGAATATACCTCAGACCAGATCAGGCCTGTGTTTCGCTCTGCCGCCTCGACCTGCCAGTTTCCTGTAGCTGTCGTGCATGCTTTGGGCTGACGTGAACAATGACTTACTTTTGTTGTTGTTGTTGTTGGGCATCACTGCCCTCTGGTGGTGGGAGTAGGAGGCCCAGCCGCTGCTCCTGTGGAGCCGCTGCTGGAATTGACCCTTCATCCCAGTGGGCCCGCAGTCCCGCACACAACCACTATGCCGCCGGGGCTCAGCCCAATGACTTACTTTTGATAGCAGTTTAAGTCATCAACACATTTCCTATAGCATGTCTTAAGAAGTTTGTAGGTAGGCAATCCCAAAGTCAAGTCAGCAGTTCAGCCACTTCACCCGTGACCTGGTTCTTGTCCGCTTCCCGGGAGAACATCTTCAGTGTGTCGGCTTTGGGGCCTCAAGTTTGTACCTTGTGTTCTCAATGCCACAGCTCCAACATCATCACCTGATAGAAAGGATGAAGGGGAAGTTTCCAAACGCGGCCTTGTCCAAGTCAGTGGCCTGAATTGGGTCACAGGCAAACGACTGCCCCAATCATTGCAGAGGAAATGTCGGTCCTGCTAGACGGGGCTTGGCTTCCTTAACAAAACCAGGCTTCTGCAGCACAGATGGACGGGGCAGGGCAGTGAATGAATGACATAGCGCCTGACAGCGAGGTCCACACGCCTCTCTGGCCTCAACCGCCTCGACTTCCAGCTCACGAGTGCGGTCTCCCCAAACAGCCAGGATGAATTTGCTAAAGCGTAACCCTTCTCACTTCCTGCTTGAAACTACCCAGGTTCGGCTGAGCCCCGGTGGTGTAGTGGTTGTGCGTGGGACTGCGGCCCACTGGGTTGGAGGTTCAATTCCAGCTCCACAGGAGCAAAGGCTGGGCCTCCTCCTCCCACCACCTGAGGGCAGTGATGCCTAAAAAAAAAAAAAAACTACCCAGGTTCCACCGGTGTTGCCCCTGCGTCGAGCGAACTGAGTTTTAAACCTTCGTGGTTGTGTGTTTCTGGAACCGTCTGCGAAGTGCTGACCCAGGGCGAGACTAAGAGGAGGGTTAAATCCAAACCCACTGTCCTCGAGTTCCGACTCAGGGACCCCAGACGACAGCACAGAACTGCCCAGCAAGGCCTGTCTCCACTCGCGGAAGCCGGCTGCTCTCACATTCAGCCCCCGGCGAGCGTGCGTCGATGGGTCTTACCAACTGACCGGTGCGTTCGCCCCCGGGCTCCTCTTAGCCCTTACTCCGTGCCAAGCCCTCTTTTAAATCCTCTCGTTCGATTAACCGTTTAAATCCGCCTGACTATCCAATCAAGCAGGACTCGATTCTCCTTACGAAAGCCGGCAGCCTAAGCCGCGAGGCTGAGACGGAGCGTCCGCGCAGAGAAAACCACTCCACGTTGGGGGGCGGAGCCTGTCGGTGACGCTAGGCGTGGGGGCGGAGCCCCAGCCTGAGCGTGGAAACCTAAGGGGTGACTACAATTCCCAGGAGGCACTGCGGCCCCGGGGTACTACAATAACCAGCATGCCTCGGGCTGTGACGCTGACCCTCTTTCCAGCGAGACGCTCTGCCTCCTGGAAGCTGCTTGCAGGATTCCCTGCAGAGGAATTTGGTTGGTCGGTTTGGCTTACTGGAAATACCCTACGAGAATCCTTGATTCTCCGCGAGCGGACATTGATAATCATTGTGAACCAGAGGCTCGTGTTTTATTTCTAACTTCTCCACCTGGTAGTTCAGAATCTTCTCTTTAAATGGGGATAGTCCTCGTTGGTACATTGAGTTACTGTGAGAATAAAAAAATTGGGTATAATGCCAATTCTTCTCAGGGACCCTCCTCCTTCCTGTGTCCAGAGGTTTTGAAAATACCCCTGCACTTCACCTTATGAAGTCGATCCTGCTGCTCTTCACACACAGTGATCCTTTATACAAGGGAGGACATTGTCCGGCCCTGCAGCACCCTCACCATACGTGAGCCCATTGTTCTCTCGGACGGCCTTCCTCATTTTTCCTGACCCTCAACTTTGCCAAGCATGTCCTTCTCCAAGAACGGGTCCCGTCTTTTAACGTGTCCAAAATACATGAGGCATATCTACCCACCCTTGCCCCTGGGTATTTCAACCCCCTTTGAGAACTGGGTAATAGGACCAGCGAATTAATAATGCTAGCAAAGAATATTGGGCTGCCAGGATTATGAACAAGTCTGTATTGTTCCTTAAGAGCAAGGATGGTCAAATGTGGTGGGTCAGCATGGAAATGCTAATCAAAAGATCGGAGGTTCAAAACCCACCAGCTGCTCTGAGAGAAAGAGATGAGGCTATCTTCTCCGGAAAAGATTTTCAACCTTAGAAATTTTATCTGGGGGTCACTGTCTTCAATGCAACACCTCTGCTTTTTAACTCTTTGCCCCCACCCCACCTCCACCTTTTTTTTTCCAGCTATTATTACATTCAATACATCGTCTTTATCAAGCACATTTGCACACATGTTGCCACATCCATTTTCAAACATTTTCCACTTGAGCCCTTCCACCCTGTTTAGATCGTAAAAAGGAGTCCAGAAGACCTCCATGTCTTTTGCCAGATGTCACACAGCAGAGTGGTGATACAAGTGAGTTCAACTTAGACACCCACATGCCTCCGTTATCTATGGAAAGGCTGCTCTCACCCTGAGTCTACGGCACATATTTGCTGGATTCCCTAAGGCCGACTTGAGTCAGGTAGTACCTGGGTAGCTGGCCAAATTGTATCCTGTGTGGCTACTGCTAGAAAGGAGATGCACCTGGCGCTCTGAAAGCCAGTTGCGGTGGAATTTGACCTGGTTGGAGAAATCACGAAGGCTTCCTTGAGGAGGTGACACTAGAGCTGAGAACTGAAGCGTGCATGCGTGCGGACAGCAAAGACAAAGGGCCTCAGGGAAGGACGAGAAGTTCTAGGGACCTCCAAAAGGTAGTTGGAGAGGAGCAGCCAGGCTCCATCCAGGTGGAGGCAGGACCAGGACTAGGGTGAGGCAGAGGAGGAAGCAAGGGTGCAAAGTTTGAGACAGGCGCTCTCCTCTCAGAAATGCAGGTGCAAGGTCGAGGGTTGGGTAGGAGAGTTTTGTGACATGGGCAGCATAGGGCTTTCCC